>DWNH01000174.1:0-18203 GCA_018249895.1 Tiana niger
GCACATTAGGGCTCGCTCAGTTTGCGCGAACGACAGTTACTCGCGCGTGCGTATCGCTTCGCGTAACAAATGAGACTTTGAGTCTTTGCTCTTTAACAGTTGTAGCCACGGTCAGTCCCCTGCATGCACACTTCCGAACGTACGTGAACGTGTTATCTGCATCATACAAAGAAAATACTTTTCAAGTACGTGCTGTGTTCCCACCGGATCCATTATTAATTAACAAACGGACAATACCTTGCATACGCCGACGCAGATGCATCGGTATAAATTGGCATTGTTTATTCATTAAATTATGAAATGGAAAAAATTCTAGAAATCGCTGTGGGAGAAAATATTTCGCTTTTAAGGGGTTTCTGTTTTGGTATGTTCGCAGCAAGGCAGGTAGTTTTTTTTACGGATGATTTTTTAAGGAATGAGGGTGTGGGCTTTTGGCGTTTATGGGCTGTTTTTTTTTCACAGATATGTAGCAGGTCTTTTTACCATATTTTCTTGCACCAAAAAATAGGTGGTAGTTATCATCTAGGTATATATAGCTGTTAATAAATAAAAATTATTATACTAAAATGTCCTCCTCTAGAACAAAACTAATCATAAGAGAATATAACAAATTATTTCTTACTAATTACTTTTATGTAAGTTTAATTTTTTTATCAAATTTTTTTCATACAGTTAGCCTGCTTACTAACTTAGGTCTATCATAACTGACACATAAGCTATAATTATATCATTATATTTATGCTGCTTGCCGTTAAGGACTTTACAAGTTAAACTGTAGGTATACTTGGGTACATCAAGCAAGTAGGTATGTACATATGTTGTTGTAAGACCCCGACAAAATGCCTGAAAATTTCGTTCTTCATAACCCGTTTACCAGTTTCTACGTCTATTCGCAAGTGAGACGAACACAAATTATAAAAACTATAAATTTTATGTTTAGATGTCGTATAGTTCGCAAAATTCGCTTAATTTTCAACCTTAATTTTAGTATCACATAGTTTTATTTGTTGGTGAGATAATATTATTTTTTAAACCATGTGTAAATGTATAATGATATATATAGCTAGTTTGAATATTAATATAAGATTTGAGGTACAAGTTAAATAGGAAGATATTAGGTTATAATTAATAATAAAAAAATATGAAGAATAAAGTTACTTAATACTTGATTGTTGTTAATGTTATTTGATTATGCTAAGATAAAAACATGTTTCGGTTTTGTTATAGGTTTTCCTTGGGCATTATAAATTATTATTATTTGTATATATGTATATCATCCATCCATCCATCAGCTTTTAATTGTTCACTGCTGGACATGCCTCCCCTAGTCGGCGCCACTCCGTCCGGTCCTGAGCCCTTAGAATCCAACGGTTTCCCGCCATCTAATAATTCTTCAAACAAAAAATTATAGTGGTATTGTTTTTTTGTATAACATTCAACTGAACTGACGTTAATCTTCCGGATGCGATCCGAAGTCACAAAACAGCGCAGATCTCGGTTAGTGACATTACGATTGTGGCCTGTTCCGTCCATGACCTATTAATGGCATACGATCAAAATAAGTCTACAGAATAGATAATTTAAACAAAAATACACAAAATCATATATCTCAGGGTATATAACAATAAGTTTAAAATCATCCACTGATACACTACTAAAATAACATTTCGGCGAGTACTATTTCATTAGATAGTACTATTTCGGTAACATTTCAGTGAGTAACATTTCATATTACAATTGTCGATTGACATAAAGATTAAGGCCTACTCTACACGTTACAATTTGTTGAGAATCAATATAAAAATTGTGTATAAGTTAGTTGTTGCCGAAATTAATATTGTTTACCGAGTGGTTACGATTGTCAACAATTGATATAAACATTAAGGCTTACTCTACACGTTACAATTAGTTAAAATTAAATTATATTAAAATTATGTATGAATTAATTAGTTATCCAAGTTAATATTGTTTAGCGATTGATTCAGATCAACTGTCCATACCAGTACCGTTTTCATTTATACTATTTCAGAGAAACCGTTATTATTACAAAAATACTGATTGAAAAATAAACTTTTTTTTCTTTAACTGAAGAAAAAAAAATTAAATATTTGCTTGTAAACACACAGGAACTAAATCGCATAATTTATTTTACAATAACCTTGTATGTAAATGTAAGTAGCTCTTATAATAATTTTGCTATATTTACCTCAATATTTTTGTACAGGGCTATCATATTCCATATACAAAATCAGAAAGTTATGACTCGTTCTTCAAGTTCATTTCAGTCAATCAAAAGTCAAAAGCAATGCCATAATAAAAAACGTACATAACGCATTATGTATGATTTCAGTAAGCTCAGCAGTGACCACGTGAGGTGAGGCGAGTAAAAAAACTGCCAAGGTATCTATATATATAGAAAATAAAATTAATAGTCTTATTTTTCGATAAAATTATGTATATAATGATCCTTAAGTAGAGGCTTACACATCGAAAATAGAATAGGTACAAATTTACATTCATTTCCATAACTCTTAGTATGAGTGGGGACTACCTATAAAACTGTAAATACTTATCCGGATGAAAATGGATTAAGTAAACTTATTTGGTGAAGTATCTGAATTAAAATTGCGACTAAAAGCCATAACCATAGTAATAACTGGAATTGGCAATAATTTTATACACAATTTACACAACTACAAATGTCGTTTAAAAAGATTACTCTTTTATTAAAGATGGTATAAGTAATCATTTATACATTAACATGAAATACCAAACCCCGTTAAAGTGTGGTTGCAGATATAATAAGGAGACCATAATTAATTTACTGAAATTGCCAAACGTCAATCTCGTATAGAAACAGTAAATCAGTTATCAAAAAATATAAGATAATTGGATGGCCGACATCGCCTTATCTGGTTGCCAACCAAATTAGGACGTGTGGACAAAGCTTTATAAGCAGACAACAACAAATCTATATTCGAACTCAGATAAGAATACAATTCTATTATTTATGGACTGTAATAACCACTAGACATCATCTACAGGTAGACATTTGGTAGATACTCCTTTAATATAAAGGAATTACTAGAAGCAGGTACTGAATTTATAATTATAAAACGTTTTATTAAATTCTGCTCCAAGCAATTGTGGCGCATTTTGTATTGCAAACATAAAGCATTTCTTACATAGCAGTTGTAAACGACGGGTAACAGGAGCACCATAAAACACTTTCAACAAGATGTATTTAAACAAAATCTAAAGAAATATTTCGTCAACAAGCTTTTTGTCAATCACTCGATGCGGCTTAGGGCGGGTTTGCTTCTTGCGCCGGCGGTATAGCCTGGCATTGAGTCGGTACAGAGCAGGCGAGAGGGCACACCGCACGTTGAACCACCAGTCGCACGATGCCACGCCTTGCGAGAAGATTGTACCGTTTGGACACAGGAATGATGCTTGGCGACCGTCTATATCACAATAGTGCCACGCTGAAAAAAACAAACGCTCATGTTAAAATTATTAGTTATTTACATATATAAAGCAATACTTATTAAAGATACACTGAACTTAGGCATTTCCTAATATAAAGGTATGAAAACAATGCACGTACCACTGGCACCTTTATTGCGTTCAACAGTCGGTTTTGTTTCAGATAGAAAGTGAAGTGTAGGTAAATGCATCAGAAAAAGAAATTTTTATAAGAGCCAAAAATCTACACAATTAATCGACATTCGCCGACATTTCCAGTACCTACTATTTGCACGAACAACGGCGAACTTCGATCATTTTATTTACAACTACAGGTATTCATTATTTTTTACAGTTAATTACAACATCATCGACAATATAATTTATACTCTTCATTAAATAGAAAAACCAGTAAAGTGCGAGTCATACATTTGAAGGGTTTAGTACAATAAAACCTTGGAATTATCGTAAAAGCATCATGTAACATATAGGTATGAAAATTTTCTTGTGATGTTACGATGTTAGTTACGGCCCTAAGCACTAAGTTTTATGTACAAAAATATTTAACTATGCTAACTACACCTACATAGTTTTAATGAAGCCAAAATGGCTACGAGATGACGATCGACGTTTTCAAAACTTGCCAAATTAAGGGTTCAAGACACTTTATGTCTTTTAGTTAGTGCATGTCGAGATCACCGTTGCTGTAGAAATTTTGGGACTAATAAAATAAATACGATAAATAGTTTAGACAGTGGTCTCATGATGTCAAATTTACACTACCCAAAGAATTTTGAAGAGACCGAAACCAGCAAGACTTTGTGAATGTGGATATAATGAATGGATTAACACTTTCCAGCATGAGAGACCCTCAACGTTTCCTAAGTGATTATACGTTACACGGACAGCTATTCCTAAGTGACGGACGGACTGAAGTAGCAATAAAGTCCCATTGGCGGAAGAACTCAAAAGAGTTCTTACCGCTTAGAGTACCAAAAGATACGAAAACCTCCGGAACCCCAAAAACGAGTTGTTTACAATTACAAGAAAAATCTTGAGAAAAACATGATCTGACGGACACAAACCGAGAAAATTAAAATAATAGATTAACCTTTTATAATGATACTACTTGAAATAAACAGGATCTCACGCTGTTGACCTATTGCTTACGTAGAATAGTTTCCGGGTCAATTATTATAAAAATTAGATAACCTCCGTCCATTATGAGGTCATGCTTCATCCTAATTATATTCAATATACCTGTTTAATAAAAAATTAATTTATATAAGAGGTTATTATTATAGATAGATTATATACATTTCGACGTATATTCTATCATGTAACGTTTAGAATATTAATTTAGGTTGCCTCCTAAAGATGACTAATTCATATAGTTGTTAAAAATGTAAACTTTACTTTAATCTGAAAAGTTATAATCAAAGGTTATGTATACTTATGATAGCACCCCTTTTTTGGACGTTAGTGTGACTTAAAGTCACGAAATTACAAATTACTGACTGTCATCGCCATTCACTTAAGATTCGATTTCCAGATAGGCAGACATTTAAATAATGAGTTTAGATGTTTGACGATAATACACCTGTGGATGTTTTTATTCTTAGTTGACTTGAAAAAGGGGTTATATGTATTTCAATTTTTTTTTATTACTGATTTTTTATTCTTTACACTCCATTTACACTACAGAAATTTATAATATTAAAAGTAAAAATTAAGCTGTTACCAATTTCAAAAATGTATTTGTAGGTTTTTTGTTTTATGAAATAGGCTCATCATATTCGGTGTTAACGAATAGACCGACATAAATATTTCTGAATCATGCAAACAAATCCGCGAACATAATCTAGTATTGAATAGGCAAGGTTACAACGACTAAAATGGTTAAGAAAAATCTTTAGCTAAACAATACTTTACAAAGGACGCCCACGACCTTAACAACTAATAAATCAAATGATTCAGTTTCTTTTGTATTTCTGCCACAAAAACATAATTAGTGTCTGTAAATTAATCAATAGATTTTGAACAAAAGCCTGTGATACAACTACTCGTAGCTACTTGAGTTCTCAAAAGCTTAACACAATACTGATCTAAGATACTTTGTTTTTATTGAAACAAAATCACATATTGTAATATTCTAATTTATGTTTAACATTTACTCTATCTCGCACAAATACACTTATGATGAAGTCAAGGTGACTTACCTAATTATATATTTATTACCTATTAAGGACTCAAGCTAAAGCCGGCTTTATTGAGTATTGATGTGTATCAAAGAATGTTTCTTAGGTCGTAGGTTCTTATTCAAAATTATAATCTCCCGATATTTACATATGTCCAAATTCTACACATTGAGAATTGGGACGATTTGTCTCAATGGTAGGCACAAGTGGAGCCTCTATAGGTTCAATGGCCCATGCAACCTATAGATTATCATCAAATACGACTTAATATCCGAAATCAGTTGTTAATCACATGCATCTGCTGCTCATTTCATGACCTGATTTTCACTTAAAGTGATTTATGCGTTGAGGTTATAAGAAGCGATTTCATTAGTGTGACATAAATGTTTCTAAAGAAAGACAAAGTTTTACAGTTAATGTGTTATTCATATCATATCAAAGAAAGTGCGCTGTGTCTTAATGTTGTCTTTAATGGGGCCCTTAAGGTAAGCACGCTAATGATTATAAAAAGCTGTAAGAGATTTCTTTAATAAACCCTATATATCATAATAATAATAATTATTATTATTTAATTCAGGCACTTGGCCAATAAATTTGTTAGTAACAATATTCTTATTACACTAAGGGTTAGTAATAATATTAAAATACAAAACAAACAAAATACAACACAAGACACTTAACACGTAATTACAGCACTGTTACCTAACTGGAGAACAAAAGGGAGTCCCCGTCCCCGCACTCAAAACAGCACCTACAGGGGTGCATGCAGGCCCACCCAGTGTTTCAGAAACGGAGAGTCCCATCTGTCCCCCAGTGTGCTCAGAATGCTGTTGGAGCTGTCGCGCAGGCGACTTAAAAAGGATGCACAGCGCTTCCGAAGTATGGCATAAAAACAATCGGTGTGCGCTTCAGAAAGCATTCCTGAAGCGCTACAGAAGCGCGGCAGCCCCATCAGCACTCTGAACCCATTGTTGTACTGTACTCGCAGAGCGTTGTATGCCCTCTGCGAATAGCCGACCCACAGGCTGCACGTGTAGAAGGACTGACAGTACGCTTTGAAGAGCGTCACCTTAACTTGGTCTGTACAGCGAGCGAACCTGCGAGCCAGCATATTGCATCTGACAGCCAACGCCCTGCGCTCCCTTTCTATATCTACACTATCTTTCAAATCATCAGTGACCCAGTGGCCCAGATATTTAAACTTCGATACCCTCTTAAGGAGAGTACCATTTAAAGAAATAGACGGCACGTTTATGCACCCTTTAGCACCGGCTCTGAAAACCATCCACTCACTCTTGTGTTCATTGTATCTGAGCCCATGCGCCACCGCGTAGGATTCACAAATTCGCAATAACTTGCGCAGAGCACCGATCGACGGGCTCAACAGAACCATATCATCCGCGTAGCTAATGTTATTAATGCATACACCATCGACATGACACCCTATTTTGGCGCTGCTGAGCTCGCCGATCAGCCTGTTCATATACAGGTTAAAAAGCTTAGGTGAGCTAACCCCCCCTTGTCTAACCCCACATTCCAACCCGTATACGTTCGAATAAGAACCCGCCCACCTTACAGTATTTGTTTGATGCTTATACCAAACACGTAGTATTGCCACAATGTCTTGTGGCAATTCGGTCTCTGTTTCAAGTTTCTCCCACAATAATCTATATGACACTAAATCGAACGCTTTAGATAGATCAAGGTAGCAGGCATAAACAGGGGTATTCCTATCGGTATAGTATCGAACAGTCTGCTTGAGACAAAATATGGCACTCTCGGTCGACAGCCCTGATTGAAACCCAAACTGCTCGTCGTTAATTTTGATATATTTCTCCATGAGTCTGGCAAGCAAGCTGTCCAATACTTTTGCAATCACCGTAGCCAATGATATTGGCCTATAATTCAATAAATCTGATGCATCACCCGTTTTATTTTTAATTATAGGGACTACAATTGTATGCAACAGGTCACCCGGCAGGTACGCGTGAGTCAAGCACAGATTAAACAATTGTGCTAACACCCTCGGCAGATGAACACCTGCATGTTGCAGGTGCTCAATACTAAGATTATCATGTCCAGGAGACTTTCCGCGTACCATTCCCTTGATTACACTGGCTACATCTTGTGCAGAGAACCCAGTAGTTCGTTTAGCAGGCTGCCCTGCTCCCCCGCACACCCGCTCCATCATTGCATTGTCTGGTCTCAGAGATGAACCAACCTTAAAATGCCTCTGAAAAGCATTGGCTATCTCACTGGCCTCGCATAACCCAGCAACGCTAACTGGAAGGCTCGGTCTCGGCTCTATTTTATTTGTGGATTTCCAGAACAGTTTGAAGTCCTTGTTACTATGGTGCTGAGCAATTATATCCATTTTAATTTGCTGTTGGTTGTTTTGACACCATCGCAACTTAGACCTGAAAACCCGCCTGGATTCAACCATCTCATTAAAAATATTCCCAACGTTGGGTCTACCAAAAGACAGCCAAGTCTGAAAGCATATTCTAGCATTATGGTGAGCTTCCCTGACATGCTTATTCCATCCAGTTATGTGTCTGCCCTTCTTATAGATTGTATCTCTATAACATATTTTAGCACCTTCAATAAGAATATCTATTATATTTTTATATAAGTTATCTATCAATACATTATGCCTACTATCTACACAACTCTTTTCTGTACAACTATTTAGTTCATCCGATACATGTAACAAACTTAATTTCGAATTACAAAAAGATTTATACTTTTCTATTTGTGAACTATCTCTCTCTCCCCAGATTATATTATTTACATATGTATGCCTATTCACAACTTTAGGTCTTATCAGGGTGATGTTACATTCCACTAGTAAAGGGTAGTGATCTGACCAAAATGTATCGTACAATATTGAGATTCCTACGATAGTCTGTCGAGCGGCCTCCGTTACTACACAATGGTCTAGCCAACGGCGACACCCGTGTGATTCACTCACGAAAGAATAAGAGTCCGACGGTAATAAGTCCCTATCAGCACAAAACCACTCCTGATCCATACAAAAGTTATTTAGCTCAAAGTCAAAAAGCTCACCTGGGTGTGCATTGTAATCTCCGAGTATATACACTGAACCCACATTATTATTCTCAATGATGGCACTAACCTCACTTAGACACTCTGTAAACTCGATTAGGTTATCCGACGAGTCAGTAGGCATATATACTGAGAAGATAATAAACGACCTATCTTGATGCACTATCTTAATCGCAGCAAGCCGCACACTGTTACACTGTATCACTGACACAGACTTGAACAGGTTTTTTCTCCACAGGAGTGCTACTCCACCATAAGGCCTCCCACGTAACACGCCAACCGATGTATCCACTGCAGATACACCGGTATATGCAAAGTTGTTGTCAATGGTTCCCAGAAAAGATATGTCGTGGGGCAAAAGCCATGTTTCTTGTAGTGCCACCACATCCACTGTCCGGCATAGTCTTCTAACACATTCGACTGATCGAATTATGTTTTTGCAGTTAAAACTGACGAATTTTGCTTTATGTGTTATGTCCATTATAATAAAACAATATATTAATCCCATCATAAGACATACATTGGTCACTTAAAATGAGAAACTTAAATTCTAAAACAAATAATATTTATGTCCGGTGGGAGATATGTGCGTATAGTATGTGTATGTGTGTGCGTATGCTTTTGTGTTTGTTTGAAAAAGACACCTCAATCACAATCTGTTTTAGTTTGATTGAGGTTGTTTCTTCCTCCAAATTGTTTTTCCTGGTTTTAAGTAGTCTCTGCAATCCATAGACGTTCATTTTAAATATCAGATGGTAACGCAGTCCTAAGCGGTGTATACGAATGTACGAGCTCAGCTAGGCCGTTGCCACTCCCGGGACTCACATAGCCGCCTCATATTTACTGTGTCGCAGGGCAAGGGCACCTTCCCCCCGAAACAATAAATTGCTTGACGGCAAACACTGGCGGTAGAGACTACCATATGGTGAAATAGTTTTACAATTTAGATCATTTACTAACTTACAAAGTTGTCTATGTACGCCTAAAATACTTTTATATAAACGTGGACCCAACTCGTAATAACATAATACACCTTTAAAATGAGGCAACAAAGGTGAATACATGTAGCCATATTATCGAGACGCCGTAGAACCAGCTCGCGACCCGGTCGTCCTCTGGCTGATCCGCAACCATAGCTTAGATCACTTTCCTGCTAGATGTCTGTATTTGAATAATCCTCTTTAACGGAATATTTATTATGTAAACACCAAACAAATTTAAGTCACCGACGCCATTGGTCGGTCGACTTTAGGACACTCCCCACGGCGTCGGAGTTGAAGTCATCATTAGTTATGTTACATTCATACTTCCCACTCGTTTATTTCTGTAAATTTGGCCAGACAGACGACCACACGCTAAGTTCACTTTTTCTTTATTTTTATGCAACAAAACCCTTATAAACGTTATATTTAAAATATTAACTAGATAGGAGCATGTTAAGTAAATAAACTAGAAAAGTTATGTTTTGAAACATTTGAAAAAACATTTCATTGCTTAATTTCATAATATTCCATCTGTTCCATAGAGTAAGAATCGAAATGTGCAGGAAAACTGTAGACAAATCCGTTAATGGAGCTGCAAAGCGAGGAGTCAGTGAGGCGATGGATTAATAAGTTCCACGAATTAAAACCGGGTCTCGTCTGCCGGCCGCCGTCTTCAATGTAGTGGTACATTTCGTCTAGTTACAAGAAGTGACTAAGTATATGTATATGTTAATTAAGTTGAATACAATATGATCAGCTAGTTCAAATTGATATACATAACATGTACCTACATATATTTCTATTAAAAAGAGTGTGTGTGTACTTATGTATGTACACGCGTTGGAAGTTATAGGTACTTCTTTGGCGTAACAAGATAAAAATCTTTTTAAAAATTTTATCTTTCGCCTTTTTCTATGTTTGTAGAAAAAACGACACTAACAATAGAAAAAAGGTATTTAATACATTGAAAGTTTTATTATAACGCATTATCTAGTTAAATAACTAAGATGTAGACTATGGCTAACTTCAGGGTGTCGGTTTTTCGTGATGGTGTGCGCGCGCATTGTAAAAGTTTTCTCTCATCATTTCTCCCTAACGCGCTAGTATAACTTCAATAACAGGTAAGGATTTTTATTGGTACTTGTTGTAAGTCACCGTGCGTTTATTTTTAATTATAAATTGTATATTTGTTTCTGAAATACCCAAACTGTTAGCAGTAAACTTCAAAGACCATAAAAGTCTCAAAAAAACTAGTCTACCCAAAAACTTAACATACAAAGTAGAAAAATGTAGCTTGTTGCTCGTTTATAACCATAATTCGTAGCTCAGTTAAGTCTACCTACGTACCCCAACAATAGAATTTATGAAGTGTCGTAATGAGTGCGGCGGAGTCCCGGCTCCGGGCAGAGGGAGTGCGTCAACACAAGATCTCACCTCATTCGAGGCCGCCCCGCCGGGCCTGAGGTGGCGTTCTTAGAGTTCGAGGGACCCTACCATTGTCTCATATGTATGTCTTACTTTTTTTTATTGAATAAAAGTAGCAAACGAGCAAGCAGGCCACCTGGTGTTAAGAGGTCCCTGCAACCCATGGACATCATATGCAACTTCAGACTGTACCTTAGTCCTAACTGCAATCGCAAAGAGATGCGTTGACACTTCAGAGGACTAAAATGATTGCCTCGTATTTGGCAAACTCCGGCGTTCACACCCTCTTTCCGAAATGCAATAAACTGCTGCAGTCTTCTATTTTTCCGAAACGACCCGTGTGTTGTAAAGGTTACCATGCCGGACAACCATTCGAAAGATCTTGGGTTCAATTCCCGGCGACGCAGAAGTTTAAATGATGAATTTAGATTTCTGTTCCCGGTAGGTGTTAGTGTATGTGTTTGTATGTGTCCATGGCACCCGCGGGCCGCGGCACAGGGAATCCTAAGTGTGTGTTAGTAGCTGTGAGTGTTATTATTATTACTTCTTATAGAGAATACAGTCTGTTAGAAAATGATGTTGTTTTCAAAGATTTCGGAGGTAGGGGTTTGTTCTCAGCAGGAGACTGGGACACATTTGCAAGTCAATAGAGGGCGCTCCTTGCCACCAAGATTAGGTGCACTAGGGTTTACGACCCTTTTGTTAGGAAGTTAAAAAAATAATTTAATTCGAAGTTTTTAGCATGCGTTAACAATAATAATAACAATTTGTTATTTTAAGAGTGTTAGGCACGGCGAGGAGGTCTGCGATGTAGCACGGCTGCCTAGAACATGCTCATTCAGTCTTTACTGTGAGTAGCCTAATTTGTATTTTTTAGGAAACAAAGAAGCTGCGGCTGAAACAACCGCAGAATCCAACGCGACATCACTCAATCATTTCTGCTCCACCATCTCTCCTTCTCATCTTTCTTCATCACGCAGGGCATGTAATAGGTGACATGAAATTAATGTTTTGATTGGAACTTCGATAGTTTTTACAGGCAGAACACGCATAAAGTTCTGACTGGCTCACGTGTCAGCTCTGACTAGGTTGTCTAGTCTACTCATATGAATATAGAGCGGACACAAGTGTAAGCAATACTACAGGAAGCGTGACACTTGACAAAATAAAAGCATAAATAAATGAATTGACGTGAAGTTCTGTTTATCGCATCCTTTATTGAAACAACCAAGTGCCCCTGGAAGTGCACTCGATTCAACATTACTCGCAACGCTCAGGAGACTGATATTCTTAGTATACGTACCTACATATATACCTATAAGTAATAGTGACCGCAACGTTCACGAACTAAGACGACAACAAATTAAGCGTCGGAATTAGCGTTTTTACGATAACCCGGAATGAAATGTAAAAACATGTTTTACAGTTGATAATTTAGATAGACAGCTGAATTGAAAAGGAAAAGAGTAAAAATTAATATTTAATAAACGTGGTGCTAACCCTAGCTACTCCCCTTGACGCGTGACGCGCGGGATCCGGGACGCGTCCGCGAGATTTACGACGCTTCTCAAATTAAATCATACCTTCAAGACGTGGATACTTGACTTTTGGCCCGGGTGACTACTGCATGTTATTGTGCCTACTGAGTCAAGGTGACATCGATGTTACATAGCCCTTTGTAACGATTAATATGCCTTACTTTTTATTCTAGATACTAGCGTTCACTCGCAGCTCCGCCCTGCTGGTATTCTGACTATCCCATAGACCCATACTCCATAGCGTATCTACTGGATATTTCGTACAATCTTTCAACGCCTAAGTTACCGATTTGGGGTAGATTTTTTTTATTAATTATGAAGAACCTCTGTGTTAAAATTCATGCTTCTAAGCCCAGAGGCTTTGGCTATACGTCGATCGATCTGTCTGTCAGTTTCATCTTTTATGTAATTACTACATACATTTCATATTAAGCTAAATTCTTTAAGAACAATTGCAACTAATTACAATCAATAGGTGTATTACTTTTCATTTTTATTTTAAACGATGTGTTTAGAACAGATTTCAGAAATCTTTGAAGACTAAAGTAATTTCTAAAGTTTTGAGTAAATTAAAAAAAATTATATATATAATTAGATACTCCAATTTTTTCCAGCCCGTAGGCCATAATTATACGTAGTCCGTCTACGTAGAATTGATTTTAAGTGAAGGGAGAGTTCCGCGGCTCCATGCTTTGATGTTACACCGGCCTTTCATCTACCGAATATATAATAAGGTTAAGATATAAGGTAAAGTATTCGACGGGCCGGCTAGCCTCTTGGGCGAACCTAATTGCTAAACAGTAGGTCGTGGGTTCGATCCACACACATGACAAATGTTTGTGTGATGAGCACAAATAATTGTTCTATATCTGGGTGTATTGTATCTATGCACATATATACTTAAATATGTATTAAAAGAATAATGTCTATCAGCTGTCTGGTTACCACAGCACAGGCTCGGCCTAACTTGGAATCAGGAGGCCGTGTCTGAGTTGTTGCAATAAAAATTTAAAAAACAAAAGTAAAAAATAATGCATTCAATAATATCTATATCTACTATCGCGTTGCTCTTCTGAAGTTCTATGTACGTTATATGTACGCTCGAACCGTTTCCATTCATATTTTTTTAACTTTGATTCATACCGATGAGTTGTAGAGCTGCAGGAATTAGGTTTTCCAGCGAGCATTCTGATTGGACAACTCCTTTGATAAGTAACCCGTCATCATCCGTTATGTGAATCCTGTTTGGCGCACGCTGGCCGGTATGTGGACAGCGTGGCCCGTGCTGGTGGAGCACTCCGAGCGTGGGGACGCTGCCCTTTCACATTGCCAGGCCGTGAATCACCACCGTGGTAGCGGAATGCGGCCCGGCACCGCGGCGGGCGCACGCCACTTACTTTTAGTTATTTTTTTAAATACTCGAGGTCTTCGCGAACTTATCTACTATAGATAGTTAGTTGATTGTCCAGCTCTACGAATATGTATACAATTACATCTCTCTGACCTTTGTAAGTGGTCTGTTCTAGACAGTAGGACATTAGACGACATCTACAAATATCTTCCTGGCTAGTGTTTGCAATTCAGCTTCAATAAAACGAAGAGTGATGTTCCCAAATTTAGCTTTAAAAGATTAAACCTACTCGTACGTTTTAGCTGCCACGGAGTTCAATATGCATTAAGGATCGTACAAGCTGTAAAACCTTCCACATTTTAGTCTTGCTTCGACCGTTGAACAAAGTCGTGGGAAACAGCTTATCTGCGACCCCCTCACCCCTGAATTAATTTCTGTCGCGTCACAAGAGGCACCTCTACTTATCTGACATCTTTGAAAACGTTTTCTTCAAGACGGGCTCTAGAGGCGGCAGCAGGGGGCGGGGCGGCACTCGCTCCGCCTCCCAGTGCCTCCGCCTTCCGCGAAGGTCGTAGTGGCCCTAGGGGCAAGAGGTAGCGGAAAAATGCCGGACTTATGTAACTGGTGTAACTTTAAATTGAGGGCTAGGCTTAAACTTTAATTGCAAAAAAAATTAATTGTAAAATGAAAATCACGTTGACGCGATTAGTTGTTAGTTGTTACATGTAGAATTATGTTCGCTGGCTGAGCTGTTCTGCACTATGAGATATAATTTAATTTGTTGATAATTCATAGTAGGTATCAATACATATCTAATCTGTCACGCAATTGGGCTACGTCTGGTGCATGTGCAAAATTGGTTATTAATACATTATTAATGGCCTTTTGGTATAGTAGTTAGTTACTCTGACTTCTAAGACTTGATACGTTCGATTCCCATACATTATAACCATTATTATATAAATCGCTAATATGTATTTTAAAAAACAAATCAAAAGAAAGGTCAAGTTAATCCCAGTCAGAGGTTAAAAACGGATGATTGAAAAATATCTAACTTATTGTACTCACCTCGGACGACTGTACACAGTAGATACCTGTATTGCGTTAAATATGTTATATGTTCTATGTTCTATGTAACTGTTGTAGTACTTCTTTATAAAATTTGATTCTATTGGACTAGGATTTCTTTTAATTAATTACAGCGTTGCAATGTACAATGTTTTCTCGTCAAATCTCTTTACAGCAATGAACATTTTCTCCTAAATACATGCGATTTGTAATTTGCTTGGCTTTATTATTTTGCTTGGATAAAAATAACGCTTTTAAAAAAAATTATGGACCCTATGGTCTCATTTTATTAGTTTAATTTAATCTAATCTAAGTAATGTAATTTAATTTAATTAGTCTAATTTTATTTAAATTTAAATTTAGTATAGCAAGTAAGCATTACTATATTTTGTACATTTGAAAAGGTAAATATGGTCTGAATTAAATGTTTAATACCACCTTTGTACCTACCCGTATTTGTGCAAATAAATAATGTTGTCTTTGTCTTTGTCTATGGAATGTGTTGACAGCGACACTTCATTGTTGACAGGCTGACAATCGAAGAGTCGATTATTTAATATTACTTTGAATAAATGAACTTCCGTCCAAGCAACAAGACTTACATTACATCCGGGTTTGTATTTACATAGAGTAGCACTTGTAACTTGCGCCACACGATAAGTGTTTCTTAGAATTGTTGGCGGGATCGTAATTTCCAGCGGCCTTGTGTTCCATTAGAGCCCACTGCGGAGACGGCACAGAGTACGGATTACACATTCGACATAAACATCACTATTATTACACTTAGATACTTACATCTTGTTTCATATGAAGCACGTCAGTCACTTATTATTTTGACTAACCATTTACTGTAACAATATCTACTGTGTAATAGAGTAAACGGTTAAATGCAATTATTTTTTAATTTATTGGCAAAAAATAAATGAAGGACAATAATTTATTTTTATTATTTTATTTCTTTTTATTAAAAAAAGTTTTCAGAAAATCTTGGTCTGCCTTCAAAATTTTATTATTTATTAATCATATGTAACATAAAAGTATTTTACAGTGGACTGTGGGTGTAGAAGTAAGCTCTGTAGAAAAGTCGTTAAAAGGTTTATTTAAGGCTGACAACGGATCCACTGCAGAGACGTTGCCGATGTGGCGACGGGCACTGCTCGCCGCCAAGCAGCCTGCAGTCTGTAGGCACACGCGAGCTGAGTGGCTACGACTGCTGACTCATCGATATTGCAATCTTATCGTTTATGTTTCATTCCTTCCTTCCGTATTTATATTAGAAGAGACAATTTCATTCATAGTGTCAATTGCAGATAAGATTAAAGCCGCCTGCTGACTAACGATTACATCAACGTGGAAATCGTTCACTACATTAAATAAACTGCCCCCGAAGGGGAAAAACGAAACATTATTCAGTAATAACTATCAGAAGTTTGTATAATCTCTACGAGAATCGCAGATATCGAGCTTGGGCGTGGGGTCGCAGCGGCGGCCGCGTAGCGAGCGCAGATAGCGCGGCTGGACGTCATGCATTATGCATGCGAGACGGATATTGCGAGATCTATTTTTATTAAATTAACCAACGGACGGGATTTCTCTTAATCCCGAGCTGCGTCACGAGACCCGAGCTCGCCTCTGGCCCAGCGGGTTGTGCCTCTATTGAACTCTACATTATTAAATTAAGTTGTAAATAGAACAGCTTGCAGTAGACCGCAGCCAATCTTCCTTTACGAGTATGTAGTAACAATTTAACGAACTGTTGAGTAGCAGTGTGTTAGTTCATCACATATAACTTACACTGAGTAATTTTGCAGTAGGTAGGTACCTACCAGCTTTCACCAGCAGCTTCGCCCGCGAGGGTATTAGTGTAACCACGGCATTTATCGGAGACAAAAATATGTTATGTAGTACACGTGTACCAAATTTCATTCATATTGGTCGAGCTGTTTTTGCGTGATTGAGTAACAAACACACAGACATTCAAACATCCGAAGTTAGTAGTTTAAGCAACGAACATACATATACCTAAGCAAAATAGGAAGATATTAATATGCATATACATACATACATATACTTAATTAATGCTTAATTAATAATTACTAGATTATGAGGTGCAAGACTTATAAGATATACGAAATACCCAATTTAAAATGGCTGTAAACAATTGTAAAAGCTTATGTGATTTTGATGAATTTCTTTACCTACTCGTATTATTAAAAAGCTATTACAAATGACTGTACCAATATCAAAACATTGTGGCCAACGCAGCCATTTAGGAAATGCTCATTGAAAATTAAAAACTGTCTATATTATAGACAGTGCAATATAGAACAACGATAAAGTTGTGTCTCCGACGAAAGATATATTGTTGAGGGATAAAGCACGAGGGTGGTGCGGGCGGGCGGGCGGGCGGCGCCCCGGGCCGTCGCCGCCACTCGCAGGTTTCCGGTCGCGCATCCGGACGCACATCCGGTGGACTTATTGTTTATTTTCGCGCATTTCCGAACTTGAATTCCGAAATAAAAAACGAACAGCTTATAGTGTTTACTCGATCAATATCTTTGTGCAACTTGCTGAGTATGTATGTATGTATATCTAAGTTTTAAATAAATCATGTATTACTTTTATACATTTATTTATTATGAGATTAACATAATTTATAGGACTTTTGTCAATAAGTACTGATGTGGCAGCGGCTACCATGACCATGCCACTTATTGCATAAACTTGTGAAGTAATAATAATTGGGATGAAGCATAGTGAACAAAGTGGCTACATGCACCTACTGCGAGTCAGCTGATGCGATGTTGTGGCTGAGCGCCAGCGAGCACCGCCGCATCCAGCAGCTGTACCAAGGTACCGGTGTCTGGCCGTCTTGCAGCCTCCCTGGTATGATATAGCGATACCTTGTTACTCGTAACTAATCATGCGCTGTAGTTACTATACGTGTCGATCAGCTACTCGATCCTAGGTCTACCGGTAATACTTTCAGTAGGTCTTCCTTCATAGGACCAGGCCAATATTGAAAGTTATAGTATAAATAATAAATATCTTGGGACAACTCACACACGGTCATCTGATCCCAAATTAGGCAACTAGGCCTGTGCTATGG
>DWNH01000175.1:0-18195 GCA_018249895.1 Tiana niger
AGCACAGGCCTAGTTGCCTAATTTGGGATCAGATGACCGTGTGTGAGTTGTCCCAAGATATTTATTATTTATTTATTATATAGTAATATAAAAGGAAAGCCTAGAAATGCGGATATAAATATAAGTAAAAGTACAGTAAAATCATCTGCTCCTTCAATCTCGACAATGCCGCGTGTGCCTTCCGTCAAAAGCGCAGTTTAGTACAGCTGGTTCAAAAAGGGTGCGGTTGCAAATACGAGGCGACATCTTAGTCCTTAGGTGTAGCAACGCGTCTATTTACAATCTCAGGCAGGTACTGTCCACGGTAGCATATGTCCATGGATTGTAGCAATCACTGTCGTCTCTCGTCGTCTCGTCTGCTACTTTTATTCAATAAAAAAACTCTATTACTGTTTATATCCACTTTTATTGTTGTGTTAGGCATCTCGTTTACCGTCTATGCTGTTTTTGTGTGTAGTAAGCGTACAGGTAAAACAAAGTGTAAACCATTTGTTCAGTTGAATTTTATTGAATCAATTTTAATACACAATTTCGTGTCTAACGATGACGTTGTTCCGTCATTACCTATTGAAATGTATGCAAGTACCGCAGGTCGCCACCTTGCTTCTCAAACGAACAACCATCATAACGTGGCCTCTTGAACACTATGCACACGAATAGCAATATAGCCACAGCGAAGCCCAGCTTAAGCCGGGTATCGCATCATGGAACATATAGACTCACGTCGACCGATTGCTTTTACAATGGTAAAGTAACATGACCTCCAGATTTCGAAGTTATAACGACAGTATGGAAATTTCACGTTCCAACGTCCTTAGCATTATAATTTTAGAACAGGATAATAATAAATCCTGTATATATTATAGGTAGTAGGATGCCGCCCGGGGAAGTACCATCGCCACACCCAATTCTACCCTAAAGTAATTTATTGTGTTTCGGAAAGAGGGTGTGGATGCCGGAGTCCACTTAATACGAGGCGACCATCTAAGTCCTCGGAAGTAGCAACGCAGCTATTTGCGATCTCAGGTAGAACTAAGGTACTGCCCGAAGTTGCATGTAAATGTCCATGGGTTGCCGTGACCACTTAACACCAGGTGGCCTACTCGCTCGTTTGCTACTTTTATTCAATAAAAAGTTTACATTCACAATAGGGGTTCCACCGCTAGGTCGCGCTTGGATCGAGCTATATTTTATTTTTTGAAGACTTTTTACATATCAGAACATACAAAATCTCATTTTTTTATAGAAAATTAGAATATCTAAAGTATATTTACTGAACCCTCAGTTCATCGATATATGGTTTTCCATTAGTGTTAACCTTTTAAAATAAACTAGCATTAAATGTGTTAAGAAATTTACTGGCGAGTTACACGATATCAGCTGAAAGCATGAAAACTTATTTAGGACACATTTCTCAGATATCTATGCGTTAGCGCTAATAACATCATGAAGTTTACTGCTCATCCGAATGTACTTATAAATTCAAATGACATATATTGCTAAACTCTACATTTTCACGTTATTTGTGTGAATAACGATAGTGTAATCACGACTTTATGACGTTTAATGCAGTTGTGACGGCACGATTCTCCGTAATTTACCTGCAATATATCGATATACTGATCTTAACATTTGTCACAAGATTAATTTTGCAGTATAACCTTGTTTGTAGCATGAAATAGGTGCATCTTTTTTTATTGAATAAAAGTAGCAAACGAGCATGCAAGCCACCTGGTGTTAAGTGGTCACTACAACTCATGGACATCCAACTGCAACTTCGCAAATAGATGCATTGTTACTTCTGAGGACGAAGACGGTCGACTCGTATTTAGTGAAATCTAGCAACCCTGCTTCCGAAACACACTAAATTGCTCTACGATATTATTGGGTATGGCGTGGTACTTCCCAGGTAGCTTACCACCGAACGCGGTGGTGGTATTTTTTAAAAAAGAAAATTTTCAAAAAATAGCCCTAAATTCACGAAAGATCTTCTTGATTACTTTTATAAGCAAATAAAAAGTACACATGTTTGAAGTTTCTAAAAAATATAATAATTTTTGTTTTATTAAGTACTAGCTTTTACCCCCGGCTTTGCCCACATGTTTCTCCTTAGTTATACGACATTTTATAAGAACATAATCGTTCGTTAGGTACCTTTCGGTCGGAAATATTAAAAAAAAAATAAGTTTCATCCCCTTTCTTATACACTTAGGGTATGAAATTTGCTAAACATTATTTCTGTTCCATTTTATTAAAGAGTTTTTGTGCCAAATTTGTAGTTAATTGGGAAAGATTTTTTGTTTTTCCCATACAGATGTTGTCACCAGCGTTCACCCCCTTTGGATTAAATTTCGATAAAATTACTTCTTAGCAAATCTTCACGTCATAAAAACAATGCTAAATTTTGCTTCGGCTGTGCGTTGCTGGCTACGGTAGCTTCGGCTGTGCATTGATATGTCAGTCAACCTTCTTCTTTATATAATAGATTTCATTTAATAAAACAAATAACACTGACTTCCTTTTTTTTTTTCATTTTGAGCATCGAGACTCGTAGTTTTGACTATACTAAAAGCATACGTAAACACCTTCTTTTACTTCCCTCAGAACCGTCGCTTTGGTGTTCAAAGTGTATTCGAATAGCATTGTATGCAAATCAATTGTAATCAGTAAAGTTTAATCGCAACGCGTTTTGCTGTCGGTATCGCGATATCGGGGCAACGAAACGTAATATTATAGCGTTAAAAGTCAGTTAGGCACGGTCGTGATAACGAAACTTATCGCTAGGCGAACCTACTGTTTGTTTTGAAACTGTTGAATCTTTTGTAGGTTACTGCCAAAGATGGCGACGGTTGAGACTTTAAATTTATTTATTTTTTATTGAAACGATATAGCAAACGAGCATGCAGGACACCGGGTGTTAAGTGGTCTCTGCAATAAAAATATCCAACTGCAGGCAATGCTGATGGCCTATCTGAGATCGTAAATAAATGCGTTGTTAATAGCTACAGAGGACTAAAATCGCCTCGTAGTGTGTTCTGACAACCACACTCTTCTTCCTAAACACAATAAATTGCAGCCACCTCTCAAGTGAGTTTTGTAATTAAACATTAAACAATAATAAACCCATAAAAATGTTGATTACTTTATATTTAGAAGCTCGTAAAGATTAAACCATAAAAAATACTTTAATAAAATTTTTTAATCTGTAATTTTACAATTATTTCTTATTTTTCTGTTTAAAGTCTATCAATTCACAATTGGTGGTAGACTTTAGTTGAATTAGGCCAGTGACGAGCGTACATTGCGGTTACTATAATAAACCTCAATGCGCTGTTAATTCTTTAGACGACCGCTACTAGACATAAGCCGTCCACAGCCAGCGTCACTCTATCTAGTTCATCATTCCCTGAACTCAGCGGCTTCCTGATATCTTCTTTATTTTATCAGTCCACAGAGTCACAGTACAACCTGTTCCCCATTTGATAAAACATAACATAAAGAGCATCTGCTGTCCACTTTGTCTCAAACTAAAAGTCGTGAAACGAATATTATTTTACTAAAAATAATAACACACTTCAATCTCAAAACTGTAGCTCCTTCCAAATAAATGGACGCAGACGAAATCTCATCAAAAACGTATGAAAATTATATTCGTGTGGAGGAGGACAGAAGGCCAGAGGAAAGGAAATGCTATAATTTGAGCAAGTTACTTGAAAAACAAGGAATAATTAAAAAGTCGTTAAACAAATTAAAAGAACAGTGAAAGAACTTAAAAATAATTGCAGCGTTTAAAGAACGGTGCGAGGAAAGCAATAAACGTGTATCAGTAAAGAACAAACATAGAAAGTTGAGCGTGCCGTTAAAATAGCTGTTAACACACTAAACTCCTTTTAGTTCCTGCCTTCCTGGCCGATAACGATTTGCATAATTTTTCCAAGCAATCACACGTGGCAACGATTGTACACGGTGCAAGTGATATACGCAAGTTCAGGTATTTATTCATTAATTACTTATTGAATCGTGTAATGTAAACGGTCATACAAAAATATACATAGCCGGGTAAAATCTCCAAGGTCAGATTATCACCGTTGACTCATTTTTATCTAGATTTTATACCCGTGGATATTATTCAGATGGACATACCCGTGAAAACATATAAAAAGTTGAAAAGAAGTAACCGAACAAAGAACACTTTTATTGTTTTGAAATTGTATAAAAAAACCAGCACCTGATTACCTACTTGTTTCTACTTGCATGTTATACGTAGCTCGCGCGTGTAATGCGCAAGTTGCCCGCATCAGTATGCACCAGTTACTTGCACAATGTACAAGAGCCACTAGGGACCTTGCACTAATGTTGGCTATCGGTTTTAATACGGTATAAACCATACATTATTAAATTGTACTAAGTAAGAATGTCTTTCCTAGGGAGCTTACACTTTTCGCGTGTTGCCTCAGATCTAGGAAACTAATTATGGAAGTAAATACCTTTATTTAAGCGAATCAACAACCATAAAATATTTATAAATTATATTCTTTATAAAAATACAATACAAATCTTCAATAACGATGTTACATAAGGAAAATATTGGCTGAACATAATAACTTCAGCTTTTTCAATCATTTAAAAATAAGGCCATCAATACAATATCAAACATTTTTCTAATTCTAGTCACAAATTTCAAATTTCCTTGTTCTACAACCACTTCTACAAGTATAGAAAAACTATTGTATCTAGGTTTTTACATAAGTTCGAGTTCATTACATTTTTATCAATTTTTATCAATTGCAGAACCCTCTTGATTTAGTTTTTAAGATTACATGTACCTACCTACCGCTCTAAAATACTGCATTTCCAAGTACAGATTTAAAGAATATGATTGTCGCCGTTTTAACTGCTAACTGGCAAAATAATGACTATTCGATTCCAAATTTATATGTGTACGACAACCTTTATTAACTATAATGGCTGCCGACAAAACTTCAGTACACCAGAGATAAGTAATTCGAAATGCACGAAGCATTCATTTAAAAATAATTATTTATTCAACGGTATCAATAAGCAGTTACACGCTTATTGATATCGTTGATTAAATAAATAAAAAGTAATATTTTAAACCTTACAATACACGACTTTTCAGAAAAAGACTTAATTAATAAGAATACAAAAGACCACAGATTCAAAAGACCCGAGTTTTAGAAGGCATTCAAAATATAGACTTATGGTGTTCATGTATCAATACCAATGTCAGACTTATACAGAGAATAATTGTCTAGAAAAATATACATAAGTATAATATATAACATAGAATTAAGCCTAGTTTTATTATTTTCGACTCTTGAGAATTTTTATGCGCGAAGTCAAGAATAGGTGGTATACTCCTTACAAAGTGACACCTCAAAATCCTCATAAAGCCACGAATATTACTACCGAAGAACAAATGCAAGAATTAAACTCGCAACTACTTTAGACTCTATCTATACCAAAGTAATAATAATAAATTGAACCAATACCCAATTAATTGAATTTCAAGAACTAATAAAACATTCTACTAAACTAGTATTTCTGTGGATTACCCACCTGATACAAACAAATTACCTAACTAATTCAATTAGAATCATAGTACCTATACAATATATTGATTTAGAAAAGGAATGTTGTTAAGAAATTTCAATTTGTGTAATGTAATCGAAATGTTAGTATTATAAATTAAGGTCTTCGAGAAAAATTAAGTAGTACGTAATTAATTATATTAATTTTTGAAAGGAAAAAAAAGGTTGTTTCTTCTATATTAATTTTAGAAGTATATGCGGCATAAGTCGACTGCACCAATTAACATTGCCATAACTGCGTTGACGATTTTTATTTTAATGCATCAGAGGTATTAAATTATCAATATTAACGAGCTCGCAGGATTTCAAATCTCAAAGGCTCTATCTATATATTTGACATGGAAAAAGTGGCTTCGATAACTGTTATGCCAATTTCATCCAGTAATAATTTCGTACCTGCGACAATGTTAATTGCTGCAATCGAAGTATTCGAGAACAAAGTTGAAGATTGGTTAGTGATAAGAAAATCTGGTGTCTACGACGTAGAAGAGATCTCGTAGCGAGAGGCGGGCCCGAGTCGCCGCCCTACAGTTAAACGTGTGATTCTCTTGCCACGCCTCGTTGAATTTTCCACTATTTCACTTATTCAACGAATTTTCGACGAACGAAAATAGTGAATTGTGGGTTGGATAATTCTCGACTACGTGAGCGTAGGCTGAGATTAAAATAGACTTGAAACTATAGTCTACATCTACACTAATTTGTCTCAAACAGCCAAAATAATTAACCAAGGTTTAATAGATACCTTTTCTTATCTTTGCATATAAATAAAAAGAACATGATAAACAAATGTCATTGTCCTGACTGATTCATATACGTGACACCAAAACTACTGAAGCTACATATATGCCTAAGGTAAAATTTTAGTGGTAGGTGCGTCAAAGAATAAATTTCTATTCGTGCTTTTGATTACTATTATTAAAATACCTATTTAGGCAAAGAGGCGAAGGTGACCAACAGGGTGATAATAGTAACCTTTCTGTTTAAAAACCCTGAGTTCACTTGAAAGGCACCTATGGATATTGTACCTATGGTGGATATTGTCTACATTAGTACTGAAATAAGTTAAGGAGGTGAGGAAGTTTGTGTCAATTATTATAACAATCTGTTTTAAATTGATTGGAAATTGGCAATCGTCTTTCTTTGACTGGCCTTCAAGACTCTGGCAATCTGTAAGTTAGTTGTAAGATAAATAAAAGAGTAAATATACATAACAGGGATAGTACCTACCTGCAGCTTCTCGTACCTACTTCCGTGTATTTGATGCTAACTCTATGAATTCCCCTTTCCAGCTAATTGGCAGCTTACGCTCGTTTTTGACAGTGTAAAGGTGGCGATTGACTAATTAAACATTTTATTGATACAAAAATTCAAATACCTACAACGCAATACTAAACATATAGTAAATAAACTATAATATAACAGGTAGTCACAGTTATAATTGTGGTATTTTTGTTTGTGCTGCCAACGCGCTCATCAATCACCACTTATTAGTGTCATTATCGAACTTCAGGATCTACTAAACTGTCTACTAAAATGGAGCAAACGTAGTTAAACTTACAGATAACATACACCAATAACTCTAAATCAGTCTGGTCAATTTTACTTTATCGAAGTTATCAAATTTAAGCCCCGTAATAACTGATACGCAAAGTTTAGCGACGCCGAGTAGAGTCGTGCCTTATTCTTATAAGGCAATTTTGAAGTGAAAACTTCTTTAGCATCGTTGTGATTTGAAAGCCGATGAAACGAAAAAGCGACAGTAAAAAGAGACAGACACATAAATTCATAAGATTTAACGTGGGAGAAAATGAGATAGGAAGCATAGTGTTTCTTATTTTCGTGGTTCTCTTTGTGCTCTGCTTCGTACCCCCTCCACTCGTGTTTACCAAGGCATAGTAGGAGTTTGCTTGGGCCTCAGGGTTGTACGTGTGTTAATACGAGTTTGTGCGCGCATGCGTAGTACAAAGCTTGAGAAAAGACTTCACAACAACCGTGATGTTTTGTATACGTGTAGGTATTCTAAGTTTGTAGAGTTTTTTCATCATTAGCCAAAATTTTTAAGGTTTCACTTCTACCACGTATGAATCGCAAACATCATTTTTATTAATTAAAAGTAACAAACGAGCATGCAGGCTACCTGGTGTTAAGTGGTCACTGCCACCCATCGACATACTCAACTGGCGGAGGCAGTGGTACTTCTCCGGGCGGCAGCCTTTCACCTTTTAGACTTTATAATAAGACCATAACATAGATAAAATTAGAGGCGCGTGTGAGGATTGAACTAGGATCCACCGGAACGTTCGTTAGACCGAAATTTAACTACTGGGCTACTGTTCACATACTGAGCTCACTGTATTTCTAATTGCTGTTTTTTTTTTCATTTTTTTATAATAAATCATAAATTTCCCTTCCCTCATAAAAACTCCCTGGGTTGTAGAGCGTACTACATGAAGAACTGAACTCAGTCTTAACCAAACAGTTTAGTTCCAAAACACAGACTTCTCAAAGAGTAAGTATGCTTATACCAGAGTCACTTGAATAGGACTCCTACTTCCCAAAATGTATCCCATCGAAAAAAGTCAGTTAAAAAAATTATTTAAGCATTAGTGTAAGGCTTTTTTCGAAACTTTCAGAATTTCAGAATTTAGTTAATTTTCAAAATTTCACTTTTAAAATTTATGAAAATCAAGTTGGAATAACATAAATAGGTATACTCGAGTAGGTATAATATATACATACATATGTCTGACGACAGCTGTTTCATCGGCACTAAAGAATTTCTGATACCTAATTAATATTTCAAATTGTTTAAATTTCTAAAGAGTTGAGCTTAGATTAATTGAACTGATCTCTAAGCTCTCATAAGAAATTTAAATCGCTGTATTAATTTTGCCGGAAACCCGCATCCATAAGATGAATGAGATCCACGTCAGTTAACTTGAGACATCCTTGTAGGACTAAACAAATTATTTCCCTTGATAATTAACTAACTAGGTTTTTACTATGAATTCGTTTTAATAGTAGATATTTTATTTAACAACAATTTTATTATATTCTAAAATCTTAGGGTGTTTTACATGGTAGCAAATTTTAGCCTTTATCTACTATACATGTAAGATTTTATGACGAATACACAAAAAGTATTAAAGTTACAAAAAACGCACTTTTTTCATTCATAATAATAAGTATTGATATCAAAACAACGTATTTTTTATTTTAAAATGACAAAAGAAGTTGAAGAATAAGATTTAATAAGAAATGTATGTTTTTTATCATTTCAATACTGCAATTGTCGAAATACTTAAAAAAAGACCTTTATCCTGTTTAGAAATGGATTAAAAATGAAGAGGTATTTTTATATTTTTTTTTACATACCTATTTTTAGATTTGGCCTTGCTATGACGAGTAATATCAATTATCATAAAAGCATATAATATTATTGCTATAATTTGTAATACCTATAAAAACATTTGTGCTAAAACAATTCACCCGAACATAGGAGAAAAAATTACTTCATATGGATATATTATAATCTTCGGAAAAAACTTTTTTTCTTCATTTGCAGTGCACATACGCCCGTTTCACCCGCACAGTATCGGGTTACTGTCTTTTGTCTTCGAAATGTACTTCAACACGTCCCGACGTACCCTGTCTCTGCCCAGCGAACAACTAGCACAATCGCCCTTAGTCATACTGAGAATAAATTCACCTGTATTCCAATATACATAAGGCCTACACTATGACGCATTATAGAGCCAACTCAACAATGCTTCGTAATGTGTTTTATTATAGTTCCTACGTCTAATGAAAAATGGAAAGTAAGGTTGTAATTAGGAGCTTGGGATTCGATCACAAATTTTAACTGTCAAATGCATAGAAGCGTCGCAAATAGTGCATTGCCATTGCGATTATTACAGCTATTTGGATGGCACGGCGAGGGTGCAATGGGACAACGTTCCCTCCCTCAGGGTAGCTCTACCCTACAGAATTGAAAATGGGGTTGTGATTCATTTCCCACGAGTCCCGCTCACGCTGCACAAAAGCCTCAAACTATATTACGTTAAAGAGATTTACTGGAGTGAAATTTGTTAAAAACTCCCAAGTAAGATCCATCTGTTCAGTCTTGGCGAACGAATCGATACGCAGTAACATAAAATTTTAATTTCAGTCGTGAAATTGCAGTTATTAGAAAAGGCAATAGCTACACGGCCAAACAAACACACAATTAAACTAGCTACCATCGTAATCACTGAAAGTTAACTGTTGTATAGAAATGTTGAATGTTTGTAGCTAGCTTGGAGGTAGAGTACAGGTAGTATACCTAATAAACGATTTATGAATTTACGATAATATTACAAGTACAAATGCAAATCTATCATTTTCAAGCTATCAATGCGCAAAGTACTCATATTTTGCAAAATGTCATTAAGAATTTCCAACTGCGTGGCGCTTGCAACTTCCGTGTTAGATGTAATTTCGCGATACAACATGAGTGTTTCCAATGGGCTGAATGTATTGTAGGTAGCGGTGAGGTGCGATAACGTGGTTAATGTGCGATACGCTGCCGTTTCAGAGCCGCCGCGAGTCGTACGCGCACACAAGTTTACGTGTCATTTCAGCTGAATAAACGCGCCCATCGGAACGTTATTGTTAAACTCGCTTGAAACTTTACAGAATCGACCGTCAACTAGGCAGATGAATCGGAATATTCTACTCTTAAGTTTAATATTAGAACAAAAAAATGCTTACAAATCCATATCCCCTGCTTTTGCTGGTTTGTCTGTCTGTTATAACGACCGCTTCCTCTATGTCGCCGTACACCGCGAAGTGCTCCCTCAGGCTCTTGTCCGTCGTGTGATAGGGCAGTCCTCCGACGAAGAGCTTCGTCCAGGTGGTATCCTTCTGTCCGGGCAACGCGCCGAGAGCCAGCAGCCCCTCGGGCTCGGCCGGCAGAGCGCCCGCCATCAACATGCCTTGCACCGCCTCCGTCGCGCCGGCCACCGTTGCACTCTCTGAACACTGTCACCGTCTGCTGTGGCGGATCAGTACGCACGAGCGTATGTTTTGGTGTAAACACTAATGTCAAGGGGTACGAGCGTTCGACGTGGTGGTTGCGCGCGGACTGATGCTCGGATTGCTCGGTAGCGGCGCACGTGGCGCTCCGTCACTAATTTTAACCCCCGCCGCGCTTCCCCCGCCGGTCACCAGATGCGTCGGCACCACATGCGTTGCGTGCCCTACTGCTACCACGCCACCCTCCACCACGTAATGATACGCCTCGTTATCAAAGTCCTGTTGGTCCTCACTGTTATTACACGCACCCTGGACAACTACTATTCAGTGTCATAGATGTAGTTTTCCTATCAAACTTTTTAAGCGTCTCAACTATTTCAAGTCATTCGTTATCAAGATAAGATAAATATCCGGCATGCACGTTAGAATCCTCGTGTTATCGAAAGTCATTCTAAAGTACAAAATAATATAACTAACGGGATTCATACAAAGTTCTTTATCCCTATAAAAACAATAAGAATAAATAGGATGTTCATAACTAGGTGATTAAAAAAGTAGCTGAAAGTATCCGAATCCGTTCGAGGATGTTTTGTCAAATTTTAAAAACAAAAACATTGCTTCTGAATTAATTACACTACGTAAAAGGATTCGTTGTTCAAAACTTGATCATTATCACGAAATGTACACGAATGTAATCAATAATTGGTTATTATCTGGTAAGATAGAGTCACTAATGAAGAATGAAATAAAAACTGACGTCAACATAGGAAAGAGAAAGAGAAAAAAATTATTACAGACTAAAAAATTATTTATTTATTTAAACTTGATTATATTTAATACAAATTGATGTAAAAGCATATAAAATATTCCACACGCATTCGCTACCAGTCAACCGTTAAGCGAAGCGATATTAATTCGGTTATAAAAAAGAAAAGGGACACAATGAGCAATATAAGGTAAAATATACCTACATAATATCGAATAAAATGTACGAGTATAATATCGAATTAGATTAGATAACTTGTTGAATGCGTTAATTAATTCGAATTTTACAACGCGCTACTCGTATGTATGTATAGTTTTGGCATATTATGTAAACTAATCTTAAATTAAATATGATATTAGGTATTCTAATTAAATATTTTAGCAAGTTATACCTAAAGTATGATTTTCATAAATTATTCTTTACTTAAAAAGTATTGTTTTTAAATTGATACAACCTACCCTAAAGTAAAGCCCCTGGGGCTCCTCCTAAACTAAAATCCTGAATTAGCCGCTGATTTCTAAACTAGCAAAGGCTACCACGCCACCTAGTGTTAAGTGATCTCTGCAACACACGGATACCCTATTCAACCTACACATTCAAACAGCACACTAGTCCTCCTAAGCTCGTAAATAGATGCGACCACTCTTGTGAACTAAGAGGATCTCCTCGTATTTAGTGAGCACCGGAAACCACAGCTTTCTTCGGTAAAACATTAAATTCTTTCACGGTAGAATTGGGTTTGGCTGAGGTAATTCTTCAGTCGTCGAACTTAGCATCTGCCAGAATCCTAACACCTATAAAAATACAATTTTTAAGATCACTTGTGTACGGGCTTTAAGTTTGTTTTTGCTATATTACTATTATACATTGTCACATAATACTATTATATATTATACATTATTTTGCTATATTGTTACGTCTCATGTATAATATGCAGTATGTATGTATATACAAACATATATCGGTCTCCAATATCACGGGGCAGGAAGCAAGCGCGATGTCCGATCGGTGGGAAAGGCATTGTTCTAGGCGGAATATGTGGGGACAGTCACTTCCTCCGCTGGCCGATGTTGATGTAGCGCTTCTTATTTGAGAAAACTCTTCCGCCAGTAACACCTCAGACAGATTTGTACTGTAAAGGTACTGGTTGGTTAGTGCGTAGTTGTATGGCTTTTTTTATGTAAAACGACTGGCAAACAGGCATACGGGTGATAAGTGGTCACCGTCGCCTATGAACATTTGCAACACCGGAGGGTTCATAAATAAACTAATGTCAGCACAAAGTTGGTTTAAGCGTTTTATTTCGAGAATTTGCATATTGAAGATATCCGCTTGCCCTAGTCACTAGTCAATCCTATCGGATAAAATTAGAAAAAAAAAACATTTTTGAAAAATGCATGGGGATTGACCACACAATCTATAAATAAAGATGATTTATTATAAAAAAATTATATTCTTTTATAATATTTTTTTATAAATAATTAATATTTTTTTATTTGTAGATTAGAACATTATTAGTTAACTTTTGTCGCCACAAGCGAACAAGTTATACGATATAGGTATATATATATATTATATAGCTTATGTTACTTACTGCTGTTGGATTACCTAAATAAATAAATAAATAAAATTTAATTTCAAAATCAATCAATCGGCAGCGTATTTGCGTACTCTTAACAAATTTATAAAAGCTCAGTTGGCATAAAATACTTCATTACCATATATGATGTCAAGCGTAACGCGAAATTTTTGATTAGAAGCATAAAAAAAGTCTTTCAAACCCCACCATCTGTCTCCCCTACGCAAGGGTGGCGTACTCGCAGCTGGCAGCGTGGCAGCGCACGCGCACACAATAGCTTCGATCAATGAACCCACGGGGTGGGTACCCTGCACTCTTTACCCAAAGATCACAAACAAACGCTCACCCATTAAATCATGCGCAGGCAATGGGAAGATTCTCCTTAAATCGTAGCAACAGCTGATTCATTTTTCTTTGCTATAAAAAAAACGCGCAAAGGAAAGTAATAAAGTTTGTAGTTACTTTTTGCGTCAACAGCTGTGATAGTAGAACAAACAATGATGGCAAAATGTCAACCTACTTATTTTGTTTTAAAGCAATTGCAATTTTAAAGCATATAGCTACTTTCACAAATAAAGCATTACGAATTATGAAAAAAAAACCATTTTGTTAAGAAATCGTGAATCATCATACTAAGCGTACATAGATAGCTAAGTTCTATGGAAGTCTATAAATATAGATCTCAAAATATTTATAGACTGTCTAGATTTATAGGCTTTTAAAATAAAGATTAACTAACTTAACTAATTCACATCTCTTACTGCAATAGTAGGTAAGTTATCAGAAGGATAACAAATTTTTTTCCATGCATAATTTTCTTGAAAAACATTTTTATTTAGCACGATCTTCTTCTATTATATAAAAATGAATGTTTGTGTGTATGTCCTTTATAGAATCGTAAACTATGCATTTGATGAAATATGCTGAACTTTCTAAATGTACCTAGATAGGTCCTTACAGATGTAAGGATTATCATTGTATAGATACCCATATTTCTACAAATAAATGATTTTCACTTCATTTCATTTCAAGACAATACCAGTTTACAAATATAATACTAACGATAGTTGAACTACACGTATAAATAGTTGAACAAAATCTGTTGAAACTACTTTACATAGCACTTTACTCCTTTATGTAATACTAAATCATTACAAGCAAAAGTCTAATTAGCTAAATTAAGTAACTAAAAAGCGACCATTAATTCTATTGCTGTTATTTAATCTGCGGTATTATTGATGGTTAGAGATACACATCTCTACTTTCACTAAAAATACAGGTCACTACGCTATAAACATATCCGGAACGCTTCTGTGTGTAAACTTCACGGTTTGCACCGGCATTCAGCAAAAAAGCCGCTTAGAACCGCTGCCAAACTCGGCAAACTAAATTAAACTTAAATTAACTGTAGGTATTAAAAGAACCTTAGACTTTAACGGTTAAGATAACCTCAACATGTGTGGCAATGTCGTAAATTGCGAAATACTGATGTCTGGTCATTCAAAGACATTAAGGTACCTTACTATACATTTTGACGTTATCGTTCGGCATTCAAGGATTCGCAAAAATCTTTTCTTTTAACCTGCTATTAATTTATGCCTTCGTCGTCGTCGAATTGCATTCGTCGAGATAATTCAGGCCTGGCCAAACGTGACATCTAAATAACTATTTTGGTTAATCTAAAATTTTGGCGATATTGTTGTTAATATCAAACCGTATTTAACATTGAATTTGAAATTTTTCTACTACTTACCTATAAAACATTTTTGAAGTTATACTTCTTTTGGCGCGTTAGGGAAAAATGATGAGAGTAAATTTTTACGATGCTTGCGCACACTGTCACGAAAAACCGACACCCTGAAGTTAGCTATAGTCAACATTTTAGTTATAACAAGATAATTCGTTATAATAAAACTTTCAATGTATTAAACACCTTTTTTCTAATGTTAGTGTCTTTTTTTCTACAAACGTAGAATAAGGCGAAAGATAAACTTTTTAAAAAGATTTTTATCTTGTTACGCCAAAGAACTATAACTTCTAACGCGTGTACATAAGTACACACACACTTTTTTATGTACTGTTTTCATGCCTGTCACTAGTAGGCACGGGCAGATGTTGTCCTGTTACAGACCGAGACATTTTTATGTATTGTTTTTATGCCTTTTACCAGAGCTCGGCACAAGTCCGTTAATCCGTTACTCGTTAATTAACGACATCGTTTACATCCACTTGCAACTTCAGGCAGTATCTCAGTCCTACCTGAAATCGCAAATAGATGTGTTGCTACTTCTGAGTACTAAGATGGTCGCTTCGCATTTAGTGAACTCCGGCATCCACACCTTCTTTCCGAAACACAATAGTTTGTTTTCCGGTAGATATGCGTGTGGCGGTGGCGCTATTAATTATGTTCAAAGCATTTTATTTACAATTTTATTTCATTACGTGTAAATTGAGAAATTATAATTCCATTTAACACGGTTACGTAAAGAGGGTTTCGGGAATTTCCAATTTTACCCGTAATCCGCTTAGCTCCATTGAGGCTTTCGAAAGAAATTGGTATAAGGCTTGCGTAGGTTTAAAAAGGTTCACTTGGGACGTCTGCACCATTGAGACTACGATCTACAGTTTTGTTATATTGTGACTTTTGTAAATAATGTTGGGCGTTTGAAGTGTTTGAACAGCGGCTTCATTAGAAAATAAATAAAATAAATATCTTTGTCACCACTCCCACACGGTAATCTGATCCCAAATTAGGTAGACCCTGTGCCATGGTAACCAGACAACTGATAAACATACTTACATAAATATTTTTTTTATAAATACATATATAAATAACAACACACGCAGACACAGGACAAATATTCGTGTTTATCACACAAGCATTTATTCTGGGTGTAGTCGAAACCACGACCTCCCATTTAGCGGTCAGGTTCGCTAACCACTAGACCAAGAGGCCAGTCAAATCAAAATCATTTATTAGCACAAATATGTACCTATACAAAGATACACTGAAAGGTAAATATGGACAAAGATACAGTTAATGGTAAATATAGATTGAACAACAATCCAGTTACTTTCAGTAACATTTAGTACAATCCATATTGACCTTTAGCGGTATACAATTTTTTACAATAAATAAAAAATAAATCAAAATTAAAATCAACAAGTTTATACACATAATTAAGAAAATGACTTTATCACAATAACCTTTATTTTTAAAAGTAAATACAGTCGTAACTGATAAAACTTGCGGGTAACTGCTACTTGAGGACTAACATGGTCGCCTCGTATTTAATGAACTCCAGAACCACACCCGTCTTCAGAAACACAATAAATCGCTTCACGGTAGAATTGGGTGTAGCGATGGTACTTCCCCGGGCGGCAGCCTACCACCTAAAAAAACTACTTGTTGCATATTTCTTATCAAAATAAATAATTTCTTTCTTTCTTCCTATTAAATTACGTGTATTTTTTATTACATTTTGTTACTTTAGTGTGTTGTGTGTGAATAATGTACCTATATTACAGTTAATCTTCTAAGTGCTTCACTCAATTCCATAAAGTGCAGTGGTATGGAGGCGCTAACTCGTCGCCATCAATCATGCTTGTATGCACTGTCTGCTTCTCGCGTCACATCGTTGTCTAAGTGGACGACAATAAATAGGCCCCTCTTTCCCACTGGGCACTCTGGGCACGTGCCCGGGGCTATTGGAAGGGGCCCCTTAGTTCTTACCGAATCACCAAAAGAATAACCGATATTTATTGAAAAGCATATTTATGCTCTGTCAAGGTTATGTTATCTTATTGTGCCCAAGGCCTACAATAGATTAAAGACGGCCTGTACCTTCGTATCTATATACAAATAAATCAATTGCTGTGTCTTAATCTCGCAGACTTGAAAAATCGTCGACCGAATTTAATATTACTTTTTTTTTATTTTATACATTTTTAGAATCTTTACCAAGACCTACCGGTAGGATAGAATTGGCTACGTATCTTTGTATGTTTGAAAGAGAGGGAAGTATTCTGTCGTCTCCTACACACACATTATTGTGAACCTACAGATTGGATCAGTCCTGAGTCCTATCTTTGCAAGGCATTTATTCAGGATATATTAGTGTTTGTTTAACTTTGTGTAGTTATTCCTGGCTGTATTCCAGCTTTGCGTTATAATTTTGTTTGTAACATTGAACTTTTATACAATATTTGATGGAAATTATTTACATACGTAAAGTTAAGCGTCGTGAGACTCGTGAGTGCGGTCAGGGGGTATTCTAAGTAAAAAAATTCAAGAACTCCCTCGCCTCGGAGGGTACGATGTCAGTAGTTGGCAGTTCGTGTTTCAACAGTATCCAATTCTCGTTGTTACAGCATGGTAGGTACTAGCGTTGATTCAAACCAGCAATGAACGCTTAAATTATATGAAAATATTGTACTGGGTCAGTTAAGATTGTACGTCTCTCTTCTGCTCGAATCCCGGTAGTCGCACGCACGTATATAATAGAAAGAGACAGAGAAAGTTGTATGAAGGGGTCATGACGTTTTCCTTATTCGACGATTTCTATCATTAAACTCGCAAGCTTCGTTGTTGTCTTATTATCTGTCATACCAGAGACCAACCCTAAATTCCTAATGATGTTCATAGCATAGTAAATTTGCATTGGCCTCAAATTATATATCATAAGAGTAATGAAAAGTACACAACGACAGAATTGAAGCCAGCGACTCCGCCAAAATTAAGGGTTGGCGAATAAAAAGGCTCATTCGTAACATAGAATTTATTACGAGTTGGCAAGAAAGTGGGCTCTCGTTTGGTTAATTTATAATGAAAATAAATATGGAGGTCTTGATAAACAGGGCGTGCATGTTAAGTTCGTCAGGAAGAAAATCGGAGAATATGTCGAACTGTTATACGGGTGTCGGTTTTTCGTGACGGTGTGCGCGCGCATCGTAAAAATTTACTTCAAAAATCTTTAAAAATGATTTCATGATTTTTTACACACAAGGATATACCAAATAAGTTTATATAATTAATTTTTATAATTAAAGTTTAATAGTTAGTGTAGGTTAGTTTTTTAATTAAAGTAAAAAAATTTATAACTATAGTTTATATAATTAAATATTTATAAATCTTCATCATACCTACGACATTTTAGGTTATAAGCAAGGCTCGGAACCGATTTAAAAATACCGGTTAATTTCGATTAAATACCGGTAATTTA
>DWNH01000176.1:0-18181 GCA_018249895.1 Tiana niger
ATGGCAGTAAATTACTGTGACTATGCTGTTCAGCTCGACGACGGTGCGCTCGTTGGTGTTAAATTTAAAACACTTTTAGTATCCTTATCACGTTCTATCGTACTATAAAGAAACTTGTTCTTTTTTATTCGGAATGTTCTAATCTCCTTCAGAAATAACTTTAATTTTGAAGATCAAAGCGCAAGTTAATGCTACCTGATTTTATGTATACCTACTCGTATTTCAGTACCTACTATAAAACAAACGGCGTTATATCTCCACCTCGTTTAATTTTTTAATTAGCTCTCTTAAATGATTGGGCATTAAAGCTTCTAACATCGGATTGATGTCGAGAGAAATTACTTGGACAATTAAGCCTGTTTTGTTAGATCGCTTTGCGTATTAAGTTATTCAAAAATAGGGTGGCTTGTAAGTTTTAAACGTCGCTTCGCCATTAACATTATAACTATAGTCTTTTAATCATTATTCTCATTAAACTGATAAAAAAGTGGCATTGACGGGATCTCGTGATCTCGTGATCTCGTGATCTTGGTTAGCGAACCTGACAGCTAAACTGGAAACCGTGGGTCCGATCCCCACCCAGAACAAATATCTTATGTAATCGGCTTATGTCTTTTGTGCGAGTATATAACGTCAATTTGATTCGATTTATGTTCTATTTCATTGGATTTTTGTGCTATTTATTGGGTATTTTCTATCATTATATTAGTACGTGCCGCGAAAAATTCTGACCCCTTTTTAACATTTTGCGGTCTATCGACCGGTCTTTCTGTTTGTCGACCGGTCTGTCTTTTTGTCGGTCGGTCTGTCTGTTTGTCGACCGGTCTGTTTGTTTGTCGACCTATCTGTCTGTGTGTCGACCGGTCTGTCTGTTTGTCGTCTGGTCTGTCTGTTTATCGACCGGTCCGTCGACCAGTCTGTCTGTGTGTCGACCAAAATTCTACGCGAACGGAGTCGCAGGTACTGCTAGTATTTAATACGATTCTTTGTGTAATACAAGTCTGTGTTTTAAATATTAGTAAAAACAGGTTCGTCAATTATCGTCGAACTTCGACTAATGAGTGACCGTTGGTTATGATGAAATGACTTCTATTTCCAATTACAAGGATCTTCCTTCAATTACAACAAGTCAGTCATTACATCACCGCGATCGTGTACCTTGTAATTGTACGAGCAAAGTAAAGGGTCTCATTACAGCAAAGGCTCCCGGCTCAAATACCCACCGTATTTGTTATATTTTTAATTGTACCCGTAAAATTTACCTCGGCCCATTTCACCTTTTCTTGTGTGGGCGATGCGGGGGCGTAAAAGCCAGTGTTATAACTTGAAAGGTAACCTTTTGATTAAAACCTTACATTTCGAACAAATGCCTTTTTGATATATTACGATACTTTTTATAAGCAAGTGATTTGATATATTAGTTTTTCGTTTACTTAACATGTTTGATACATTTTATTTATTTACTTATATTTTTATAACGAGTCCTCGCGAATTCACTCAAATAAGCTTTATATTATTATGTATATAAAAAAAGTTCACTGCTACGTAGATTATTTGCTACACCTGAAGACTAATATGATACGTGTATATGGTATACTAAATAGGTGTTCCCCGGCAACCACACTCATCCCTGATGATTACATTATTAACAAAAAACAATGACATTTGTAATGTTGACCAATTAACGAGACACGATAACTATGAACGTGGAACTATAAAGCAAAAATTCCGGAGGACTAAGGCCCCTGATGCTCTACACATATTTAAAGTATTCTTCCTCAACTACAAATTTAGTTAGGTTTGCTTCCTCGATCAGACACTGCCTTCAAGCTCTAGCTCAATTTTTAAGTTGCCCGTAAATATTGTGTACAATTGCGGTATTTTTTGTCTGTACAAATTGTATTTGGAGTGTAACTTTTCGTATTGTAGCATAAAACGGTAAATAAGCAAGACTCAACATTCTGTAGATTCCTACAAATATACATATTTGATGTTACCTCGAATGTTAGAGATTATTATATTAGTATTATCTGGTATTAAATCATACACAAAAGCATCTGTGTGACAAATTCGTAGAACGTTTCATGCCATATTATCGACTGTCACGTGGGGGAGGCTCAAAGCCGTAAACGCCATGGTAATATCGGCCTTAAGATCTCTGAGGATATAAACCAAAATACTGTGCCTGTCATTAGTACCATTTGCCTTACGACGTAGAATTTTGCGACGTAGACAGCAGCTGCATTCCTCAAAACTCCGCCGCTACTCCGTTCCAATTCCAAGTGCTCGTCTCGTGTGTGATCGTTGGCATTTTATCGTTCATTTCGCCTCGTACCAGCAACGGCTTGTGCGAACGCTGGACTTTATTGCCTCTTAGGTCTTACGTCATTGTTGTGATTACTCGCGTTTTAATTAAACTGCCGTATGCCGTAGTATAACGAGGCCGCGTAAAACACTTGTGCTTTACGCCTTTGCCTCTTGTATAGGTTCTTAAATCTGTTAATGAAACGGTCATGACTAAGTTTTATGCCGATTATGGAGTATGCTCAATATTATTGACTTTTATTGGGGTTCAGCACTTCATACTTATTGTATTTTGTTTTCATATTTTGTCCTAATATCTCGTCCATTCATTCTCGGCATATATACATATAGACAAATCACTTTTTATTAATTACAAAAAGTGCTTATTTAAATAAGCAAAGGCAGCAACTTCAATACTCGGCCATTTTCAGTAGCTTTGTAAGTAGTTGAACTTTCCAAAAAGCTTATTACAATCGTATTATTTTAACAAAGTAATTTGTATGATATAGATAGATTAGTAAAGGACAGTACAACAAATAGTGGAATGAAATATTATGACACCATGTATAACAATTGAAACGTAATTAACCAATGTTTCCCGCGAAAATTGGCCTTAAACAATTACAACCGCCGCAACTCCGCAAGCCTGGGCTATGATTAATTTGTATGAATAGATTAACAATAACATCCCCTGGTAAACACATAATTAAGCTGTACCTAATATTGATACCACGCGGAACTAAAATTTACCCGAAAGCTTAATGAATATAAATTGTAGTACGGTTTTCGGTGGGAGTAAGAATTAATCGGGTACGATTTATTCTAGTAACAGTGTTAGATTGGCAAACCGGAGCGAGGGTATTACAAATTGTGATGTTGCTTGCGATTTGCCTTCTACCGAGCTCAATGACTTCAATTACAACGTGTATTTGTGAATTCTACGTCTAGTATAGACAATATAATAGTAGTTTGTACTTGTATATGTGCCTTACTAAGTTAAATAGATATACTCTTATTTGTCAAGTTTAGCTAATATCGAAAAAATGCGCTTGTATTTGCGCACAGATTAGGTGCAAAACCAATTTGTTTTTGTGCGAGCATGTCCTTATTTCGTTATTGTCAATCGCTATTATGATTTACGCCTTCTTTTTGTGTTTTCATTTCCTTGCATTGATCGACAAATATTGTAATTCAGCCATGTCTTTGAGCTGCGTAAGCTATTTATGTTTTAAAGAGAAAATGTCTAAAGAGGTGTTTATGGTAATACAATTGATATTTGAACACAAAAAGATATCAGTATATGTAAAATGGTAACAGTCGGATTAAATTGACAGTATATGAACGGGAACGAATGCAGAATAAATAAATAATAAGAATAAGTTGAATGATAACCGTAGTGAAAATTAAAAAAGAATAATAAATGAGAATATAAAAGGGTAGGGCAATAAACAAATGAAATTACAAATAAGGTTCTATTAAAAATGGAAGGAGTTTTCCTGCACTGATTATAAGATAGATCAATGATAAATAATGAATTAATAGGACAAGAGCAAGATCATCAATCGCAGATCCAGACAATTTTTTTAAAATATGACGATAATATAAAAGTAGACTATTAAAGTCATACTTGTCCTTTTCGTTGTGTTAAAAAAAAACGCGATTAGATCCGCGGATACAAATTTTAAGAATCCTAATATTCGTAAGCAATATAAAAAGTTGAGCGACGCTGCTGCTGCTATTTAAGTCGGGTTTCATTGCTTCGATTGACTCATTAATCTACCGCGGTCTGTTACAATTGTTACTATTTCCCACCAGATGTTAAACCTTGTCAGAAATTGATCCCTAATAGGTTTGGTCCCAGATTGGAGTAAATACGCTACGTATTCCCCAATTATGAGGAGATACTTGGCCCAGCGTGAGACATTAAAAGAGGTTTCAACTATTGAACTTAATACTTCCCTGTAAAATACTTTCTGCTCACTCGCTCTGGCGCAGTGTACGCAGTGAACTGGCATCAATTTGCAGTTACATCTTTCCGATGCAAAACGCAATGCAGTGAGCCAGTAGGTACACTTGTCTGGGCGGTGATTTGTTGCTACACGTGACTCCGTTCCACAAGTTTATAGTGATCGGTGCATTGATTTGTCAGCATTACGAATAACATTGGTTTTTGTTAATAACGTAATCAATTACAGTTGTGATGCTGAAGCGATTTGAATGCTTACTGTGTTGATTGGTCACGCTGCTAGCCGGTAATTTGGTAGTTCTACTGTGTTTTATTAGTTTGTTAATGATCGCATCGCCTAGTGAACTCCTGCAACCACACCCTCTTTCCGAAGCACAATAAATTGCTTTACGATATATTTGGGTGTGCCGGTGGTACTCCTCAGGGCGGCAGCGTATCATCTAGAAAACCTGCCTATATCCTTACCTTTCAATTGGAAATAAGATAACGTTGCCCGAACGCTAGTTAATATCGAGATGGGATTATATTTGTGACATGTTGCTGACGTACAGGATATTAGGGTGTTTCTATTAAATTTATTTTTAGTGAGCCCGGAGGTATCGCGGGATCCCTCACGGGAGACGTCGGCATTGACAGGCGGTGACACGGGCGTGACACTTATTTCGCTCACGTTGCGTAGGTTATTATAAATGATGGCACTTATTCGTCGTATCTTACGATATATGTGGACGGCTTGATATGAAAGTAGTTGGAAAATGCGTTTCATTTTGCTTTGTAGATATAATATTAATATAAATAAAATTGTTTTATTAGTTACAAGGTATTTAAAATACACTTAATGAAAGTCGAATAAATTAATCGGAATAAATAATTTAAATTAATAAACGGACAATGGAAACCAGTAAATTACGATGATTGAATTATTATTTGGTTGATAAATTTTCGTAAATACGCACATTGGTCGATGTTTGATTATAATGCAATAAAATTGCATTTTATTTCTAGGTTATATATTTTATTAATATATAGGTCTTATATTATATCTATTATATATATTATAACGCCATCTATTAACAAATTGAGTATAACTACTAACAGTCACATTTAATTTATAGAGTGATAGGTTCTCCGCCCGGGGAAGTACCACCGCCACACCCAAATCTACCGTAAAGCACTTCACGTAGATTAGACCTTTTAGACCCACTGATTTAGACCATAGTAAAATACAGTTTGCCCTATCATCTGATATAATATCATCGACAATGAAATTAGCTCCTTCCACGTAGCAAAACACCGAACCGAATCAACTCTGTCGGTATTCGATTAGATCGTACCCTTGTCGTGTAAACTTTCAGCTTCCATAAATCCGCCTCGCCTCTGAAACTGCGCGCGTAACAGTTGGTTTTAGTTTAAGAAGATACATAAAAAGTTTTCACTTGCTTTATTGCTCATTTCAACTCGGAACATTGTAAACGATGGAGTAAAAGGCGTTCTGCTTGTTACAGTGTAACTCGACTTTGAAGCGGGAATTTATTGTTCTTAGGGGTAAAATTAAATGATAGTTGAAAAAGATTGCGTTCGAGGGACGACTGCGGGAACAGATATAATGTAATTATAACTGATTTTAATATCGTAACTGGCGTAGAAATTACTATCGGTACAAATAGCTCACAATTACGTACCAGTATTGCGATAAGTAAATTGGCCATTAACGTTTTCAATAAACGCAGTCGAATCAATTTAAACTAATAGTTTTACATTATATTTCGTTTGCTATTAACCATTTATTGATATATATATATATATATATGTATATATTATTGAATAATAGTGGAAAACGAGCATGCACGCCACCTGGTGTTAAGTGTTCATTGCAACCCCTGGACATCCATATGCAACTTAAGCCAATACCTAAGTCCTACCTGAAATAGCAAACATTTGCGTTGCCACTTCTGAAGACTAAGGTGGTCGTCTCGTATTTTATTATTTATTTAACTACACACTTCTTCCGAAACAATAAATTGTTTTACGGTATTTTTGGGTGTGGCGCTGGTACTTCCCCGGGCGGCAGCCTACCACTCTTGCACACTGTATGATGTGGCGATGTACACGTATTTTGTGGCGATCTAAGTAATAACGGCATTATATCATGTGATAGTTCGAGGAGTAACTCTCAAAGGCTCGGACATGTACTCGTATGTATAATACAGAACTACTTAGTTCTACGAACTATTTACTTTACCAGTTCAAACCGATCCAAAGAACGGACTGAACGTTTCGCAGAGAGCTCTCATACAATCGCTCGCTTATTACTTCCTGCAGTGCCCTCTTTATTAGATCAGGCGTATCTTGAAGAGCTTTAGCGCGAACATAATTCACAACGAATGGGTAGCGGAAATGACATGTGTTTGAGTTAGGTTTCGAATAAAATTTTATTTGTACTTGGTTGCAGATATAAAAGTGCTCTTAGAGTATGCAAAGGTAAAATTATGATAAAAAACATTTGTATGTCTTGTATAGAGGACGGAGTTGCGCCAAGTAAGGGAGACCGGGTCTAGCTGTGGACATCTAGAGGACGATGGTTAGATTTTTTTTATTGAATACAAGTAGCAAATGAGCATGCAGGTTACCTAGTGTTAAGTGATCACTACGACCCTAATGTTAATACATACACATGCAACCTTAGGCAAAACTTAGTGCTACCTGAGATATCAAACAGATTCGTTGCTACTTCTGAGGACTAAAGTAATCACTTTATCTCCTCGTATTTAGTGAACTCCGGCAACCTCACCCTTCTTCCGAAACACAATAAATTGCTTTACGGTATATTTGGGTGTGGCGGTGGTTCTGCCCCGTGTATATCGGTGGTATGATCAAATAATTGATACTTTTTTATTTTTCTTTAACATTAAACTTCAAAGCCATCGTTCTTAAAACGGCGTAGTATTGGATAGGGTATTCTTTCTACTATCTTCGCTATTACATCTGCGTAAAAATTTAATAAGAAATTTACGTTTAATACACCTTAGAAATTTAGTCTCGTTTAAAAATACTTTATATTTTTGTTATCAGAATCAATTTCGTAGCAGGAGTCACTTAAGGGCGACCCGAAGTTGGAAACTTTACCTCTGTTCGGGATGAAAGTAATGTAATTTGATTGCAAAGTTAAATCAATTTCGTGCTTTCGTCGTTTCGCATCGCGAAGATACGAGCCATTGCCAATCTTAGTTTTTTTAACTTCCTTTTAAATCTTGTATACGTACTTTCCTCAGGTACTTATCATTATATCAGTCACTGATGTTTCCTTAATTTACCTGCGCTTTTTGTACACATAAATTTTAAGTAAACAAGAAATTTAGTACTGTGTGCACATGATAAATATATACCGGGTGTAATCGTTAAGTGTGCACAGGCGATTATTCCGTAACTATTACAGGTATCAAAAAACTTTAAACTGATATCGAAAGTACTTTACCTAACGAGTAAAATGACTATGAATAATAACTTTTTTAAAATAAAACGAGAAATATCCAAAAATTTTTAAATTAAACACCCCCATACATTTAATTTCTTAGTAAGTACAAAATTTTGTATTCAAAGCAGATGTTCAAAGTGACGTCCTTGTTGTGCAATACAATGACGAGCTCTATTTACAGTTTCTAAATGAACTTTCCTTAAAATTTGCGGAGTAATTAAAGCAATTGCACTACGTACACGATTCTGTAACTCTTCTAGGCTGTGAACTCTCTCAGCGTACACGTGGTCTTTGACAAATCCCCATAGCAAATGTATGGGGGTGTTTAATGTAAAATTTTTGAATATTTCTCGTAAATTTTTTTCAAATATTTAATTAGATCGCCGGTAGAAACAAAAGTTGGTTGCATTCGTAACGCAATATTACCTAATTCTTATTCAAATAAATAGTTTTATCATCAAGGGTATTTATGTACAAGTAAAAAACTTTTTAATTAATTCGAATTGGACATTTAATTTGTAAATTAATATAGCATATTGTATAATGTAGCATAGGTTGTATTTTTTTAATATTACCTACCCATATTTCTAGAGATCACGCTAAGTCGCGGCGGAATGCTAGTATAGTATAAATAGCTTGTCACATACATCACTCCAGTTTCATTTATTTGTAAGATTCATAAGTCATTTAAAGAAATACTTTCTTAGAAACTTTTGAACTTAGATATCTTTTGAAGAAATCGACCGATTTGAACAATGATTATTTCGAAATTTTCGTTTCATGATTCGTTTTGTAGTATTCGTCACCTCTTTACAAAAATGATCGATATGCATGTCATAAATAATTAAGGATTTTTTTAAATATTCTGGGCCGAATCGGGTAAAATTTTCAGGAAATCCAGTTCTGTCTTGGTTCGAAAGTTGATACCTGGTAAAAATTTATTTCCGAAAATCGATTTTTTGACAATTCAAATTTCGTAGCATAAAATTCTTCGAACATTAAGTTTTCATAGGATTTACATGTTTTAATATTTTGATTAATGTCCAAGGAAGTTATTGAGACTATTTTTGAAAGTCCATGGTGTAACAAAATTTTGATATCTAGGTCCCGTCAGATGCCTTTGGAACCAATGGACCGATTTAACAGATCTATTGAGATCTGAAGTTTGGATAATTTTAAATGTTCTCTCATTTTTAATTTATGTCTTAAACAATCCTTATTTTTTCATGTTGTTATTTATTTGTATCGCTTTACTAATATGTAGCATATATCTAGAGATAGGAATATAATAATATAGAAGAGTTTTTTCTTAATCAGTACCTTATCTTCCTCCTGTTGAGGTGGTGTTGGAATACCCATGATAGAGTCGTCCCACATGACCGGGTGCCAGGGGCGACGTGCAGGCTTTTCTGCTGGCAGTAACGGCTGCGGTGGCTTTAGCGGTAGAGAATTCACGTCCACATAGCCTTCGTCGTCATATAATACGTCAGCTTCCTTGTTCATTTCTAAACAGCAATGAATCCTTTGTTTTTATTTTTCATTGTAAAAGATAATCTACCACTAAGTATAACTTTATCTCCTCTCCACACTCTAGCCTTCAACTAGAATATAAACCTTCAACTGGCATTTCAAGCGATAAAAATAAAACATTCGACTACTTTCTTAAAAAACAACGACGTAATTCCTTTTTATATTGAGTTTGTTACTTGGCAAGAAGACAAGAAATCATAATTGAAGTCTCTGGGATCATAAAGAAATTCAATAGGTACCTACATATCGATTAACTATAAATAACACTGTCAATTATTCAGCCCGTTTCATCGAATTTAGATAGAAATTTAGATTATAAAATATGTAGAATTAGTGAATATAATGATTAAATTTTAAAATATCATTTCCTACCAATTACAAAAATTTTATTAATAATAATTTTCCCTTATCCCAAATTTTGCATAAAATCTACATTATAAAATTAATATTGTAATTTATCTTTTTTGTAATTACTACAACTCCAAAAGCTTATATATTTGATATGCTCCATATAATATATAAGCTCATAATAATAGGTCTGTGCCGGTAATTGTTAAATATCCATATATATTTGACGCTAAATATAGAATTAAATAAATTAAATCGAACATAATAATTTGTAGGCACACTTACCCACAAAATATTACAACACGTCACTTAGAATATTACTCTTACAAAATAATCCTGACGGACTACGTGCGCCGCCCCTGATATTTACAGACTTTATAATTGGCTACTAATCTCATTCGGCTTTATTTATATTCGCACAATAGTGATCCGAAGTATGGCTAAAATGCGACTGAAATTAATCAGCGAGTTGCTTACTTTCGCCTCTGCGAGCCTGCGTATACGTACGAAATCACTCCTTAGTGACGTATGTTGGATAATTACCAGTGAAAATAAGAACATCCAAAACAATTTTGACAATTAGGACGCTGACCGGATACCATGCCAACAAATTCTGAATCAATGACGTTGAACTGTTTCATTATCTTTTAACGACTGATCTACATTACATGATATATTCTAAACCATGCTGCGTGTGTTTCCGAAGATGTATTATAAGAATTTTCATTTCTGTGCATTTTGCAACAACGTTGAACAACTTATTAATCGTTTCAATTAAATCACTTTCTATTAATACCTTTATATTCTAAAATATTTTAACATGAATTAATAGGCACATAAAAGATTTAATAATTGAATATTATGGTCGCTTTGGGTCATAAAGTACGTTGTAATAGAATTAAACACATAGAAATATTATTTATTATCATTTATTCTAGAACTAGATAACAAAAAATCAATAAAAAGTACGCCTTTTTTTCAACAATTATTTTGGAAATCTTACATGCTAAACTGAAACTTATTGACCAAGTTCTAAAAACAGCATAACAGGTTTTCGAAGTCTAGTTTTATTTTAAGTACAATTATTGAACATTTGTAGTTTTGTTTATTTTTTCATTCGTAGTCAATTGTTTGTCGGATGTTTTATTGCGTTTAAGGTCGATTGCTAGTCAGTCCGTGAAATCTTAGTTATGCAACAAATATCTATTACCCGTTTACCTTTTGTTGAAGTTTTATTTAAAATTGTACAAATGTTACGCTCTAATAATGTAAAAGCATTACTGGCTTACAGTAACTTTTATGCTCCTGCAACTGTCTCGTCGAATGAAGCTTCGTGCTCTGATCTGGAGAGCATATATTCAGGTAGTGTTACGCCTAAAACTGCGCTGTATCGAGGCATAGTTTCAGCCCAAAAAGCGCCTTGAGAATTTGCACCAGCAAACTCCTCAGGCGATGCTATATTAGTTTCGTCAATTATTTCTGCATTTTCTGGTAGAGATCCTTCACTTCTTTTAACTTTATGAGACTGATGAATTAATGGGACAGAATGACTGGCGGAAGCAGTTAGTGATGACGGCGAAGTTTTTTTACGTTTTAACTTTTTACCATATCCAGGATTTGCCACAACATATGAAGCGGATACTTGCACAGCTGGTGCATTCGTGGTTACTGTTTGGCTTTCTGCTCCTTCATTTCCAGCTGCTCCTTCAATAGTGGCTGGTTTGGAGGTGAATTCCTTAACTTCCTGGTAAGCTAGATGGCTTTGCTTTGGTGCAGATTCAGAAACAAACATACACTCTTCATTCTTTAGACCAGTATCGTCAACACATTGAAAACAGGTCATGCCATTTTTGTGTACTTTTTTACAGGCAGACCTATCCTTTTTCTTGAATTCAGCCAAAACATGTTCAACGTCTTTTTTCGGTTCATTATCAGTGTAAAAACCAGGTAAAGCTTTTTTATAATCGTAAGGCTTAGATATTGATTCTGTATTCTCCGAGCTTTCATCACTGGCAGCCCGCAGAGACTCGCTTGTTTTAGGTTTAGAAGAATGAATATAATATGCCTTATATTTTTCTCCAGAATCATCAGGATTATCTTCTTTTTTGTAATTACTATACGGTTTTTCTTTATTATATTTTTGTGCGGAAGATTCTTCGTCCTTTACTTCTTGATATTTTTCAGATTTTTTTGGTTGTTCAGATTTTTGGTTGGTTTCGTGTTCATCGGGTTCATCGTTGCTATCAAATTTCCTTTCTTTTGAATAAGCATATTTATTATTTTTGGGCTCCGCAACGTAAGAACAAGACTCATAGTTTCCTCCAGTTTTAGGATCCTTGCAAGTCATGCATGACATACCGTCCTTTTTCACTTCTTTGCAATTTCCTGGATTTTGTTTAATTTCGGCCGCCTGTTTTTCTGACAGTTCTTTTATTCTTTCATACTCCTTGTGGTCATAACCGGAATCGTAGCTATAGGGATATTCATAGTCTTTCTTGGGATCTTTTTCTTCTTTATAAGCGCTGCTATAAGCTCCACTATCAAAAGCTTTAGGTCTTGAAATATATTCTGCTCTGTAATCATAATCTTGATCATCAGCATTGCTTTTTCTCAGGTTGTCTCTGCTTCGTCCACCTGCATACCTTCGAATACGGGCCGGTCCTGCAATATAAGGATTGGGCTTGTAGTTGTTTTCGCCTTCACGTTTTTCTATCAGTTCTTCTTTACGGTAATCTAAAGGATGAGCAATTTTAACTTCTGTAACCCCCGGCTGAAAGTAAGCAGCTACGGAAGGATTCTTTTTCAAAGCCGCCAAAATTTCTTCGCCATCTTCTTCCTCCTCGGGCTTATACACTTTGTAATTAGCATCGTGTACAGTTCGGATATCATATCTTAAAGGGCTAAGTTGCTGTGCAATGGGTACTAGTTCAGGCTGAAATTGTTGTTGATGTTGTTGTAGTTGTTGATGTTGATGTAGTTGGTGATGTTGATGTAGTTGTTGCGGTTGTTGTCTGTATTGTGCTGTCAACTTAGCAGACTGGCCAGTAGGAAAAAAGCCTTGACTAGCAATAGGATGGAAACCAAAATTTTCTGGTGCAAAAGTGTTCTCTTTAGGCGCTAACCGACTTTGAATGGAATCAATGGAACTACTAACGACTGTATCGAATAACTGAGGGTATTGACTTTTATCTACTTTAAGTACCGCAGCTGCTATAGGATTTGAAGCCAACGAAGTGATGCCTGAAAGATACATAGCGCTAATTAGGCATAAGCAAAGAATATAATTGCGTTGCATTTAAATTAAATTGATACATAAATAAATATAAAGCATAAACTATTAACTACACCTAAGTTTACTACAAAAATAAATAAATGTAAAAACAATCTATTTTACTGACCAGTTTCTCCATCCCCAAAGATAGGCCCATAATCCAGACTGTCCACAAATCCGTTAGGCTTTTCTTCGCTTGAAAATACTCCTTGACACACTCCCAAAACAATTATCTAAAACATAATAAAAAATATAAACTTTGTATTTCAATTAAAAAATAAAATAAAATAATAAAAAATACTTCGTACCAAACATTCGAGTCTACTATACATTTTTGTAAATAAATGGGTTTACACCCAAATTGTGTCTTTAATACTTATTATTCCTTGCCTGGGAAGTTGTATTTGCCGTTTGCGTTGAGATGAAAGTAACGTCACATTATTACAATGACAAGGTTTTATAGGCGTTATTATTGCGAAGGTGAAAGATCGGTGCAACAGAGCGCGCGCGCCACTCAAGCGTGTCAAGCCGGGCAATGTCCGCTTACTCCATCCGGCGGCGACCGCTGGGGTCAATCTGCAATAGGCCTGAAATTACGTGATTCGAGATGTATGTAATTTAGTCAATGATTTTATTAACGGAAAATTCTTTCTACTTACTATGTTTCTCAATCGCAAACATGAGATTCTTATATTCTATGTGAAGCATGTTCATAAAATTATATTTTTAAATTTTGAAAGGGATGACCGGCCGTGTGAGTGCTTATATAGTGAAAGTGTTGGAATAAAGTTTATTTTGTGATTGCTAAACTCAAATTATTAATAACTGGATGTAAAATTCTCTTAATAAATATATTATTATATAATATAAAAACAAGTTTCTATACTAATAATTGTAACGTACGTAAGTACCTACTTATTTAATGCATAGAAATATTTCAAATGGACCTACATGTACGTTCACGAATATTTTGAAAATCGATATCTCGTTATAAAAAGTAACATACCTGTAGGGTCATTTTTATCAGTTACAGGCTTTTTGTATTTGTTCTTAGAATGTTTATATTATTGCAAAATCTTCAAATAGCTTGGCGCACAGAAAAAAAATTTGAAAAGCTGCATCAAAATAACATACCCAACATTATTGCGAACTTTATGATTATGAAACAAGTAATGAAATCAGTTAGATAAATATAAAAACGATGTCACTTTTTCTAGATGATTTGTTGAATTAAATCTGCTTGAAGCGCACTTAATGCGATTCGTTTCAGTAAATCAAATGGGATTGGAAACTAATAACAATTAAAAAATGGCATAACATAGTTTATTAGGAATGTACAAAAAAAATGTTTGAGTATTATCACAATTAAATACTATCGTTGAGTTTTTCAAGCAGTTTGCGACACCCTCGTCTTTTGTCTGTCTTTAACGCCGCTTTCATAGTTATCTGAAAGAGAAGACAAACATGTAAAAATATATTAGGTTAGAACAGGAATTTCCACTGAGAGTGCCATCCTATTTCTCAGACTGTTCAGTACTACACAGACAGAAAAACACCTGTAGTAGCATGTTTTTTAGACCTTTCTAAGGCTTTCGATTTAGTATCGTATGATGTTCTGTGGCAGAAGTTAAAGGACGAAACAGAAATGCCTAACGACATTGTAGCGATATTAAAATATTGGTACAGTCGCCAACAGAACGTGGTAGAGCGGGCTGGCTACGCGCCACAACCACTACCACTGGGTTTCTGGGGACATACTTTTCCTTTCCAGTTTATATATCTATGTACAATATACTCGTGAGATACTTACAGCTACTTTGCTGTTAGAATCTTGTAATTTCTGCGACAGCATCCATAAATTAGCCGCCAAATTGGCCATTGAAGGCTGTTCTAAGTCACTCCTACGAATCACTCTCCAAAACAGTTCCAGGGCCAAACAGTACTGCTTCTTGGTTTCCTTTACGTCACCCAACGCTTTCAGCACCACTAACAACTCCTGACATATATTTGTGGCGTGTGTTTCTATACTTTCTATATACTCGTCTTCCGATCCATACAATTCATCGTTAGATATCACTGGAACGAAATAGCTTTATAAAATACATGCGAGACAATGTATTGGACAACACACGTAAAGTAAAATAATAATTAAATATGTTTGAGGTGATCATATAACACGTAGGTATGGAAGAAAAAAATATGTCATGTTTTTTACAGGGGCCTATTGCTGTGCAGATCAGAGAAGTACCATCGCTAGTACCCACTAGTAGCATGAAATAATTTATTATATTTCGGATTAATTTATTATATTTTAATAAATTTCGGAAATCCACTAAGCCGCATTTGGCCAGCGTGGTGGACTATGGCCTTAATTTTTCTCATGTGAGAGGAAACCCGTGATCAACAGTGGTACAATGATGAGTTAATTATGAAAAAAAATAAAAAAAATCAAAGTTCATCTTAAGCTCATTGTATTTATAAAATTATATAGTATTAAATAGCTCCACGTACGCCGCTCACTTGTTAGCGATGAAACGCATATCTCCAAACGCGACTTAAAAATATTGTTTTAGCATTCGATAATTTGGCCGTCCTTACGATCTGACGCCTCCTTCAGCTCATCCCCAGGTCAGGGACCGTTGCCAATTATATTTTTAGTATAATTTTACAGTTCCAAAAAAAAGTTATAACACGCAAGGTAAAACCATACCTCCTTCTATATGGTACGCATAATTATCTCGAGTCATCTCGCACAGAAGATCCAAAGTATGAAGCAAAGCCGTATAATAGAGGTGATCAGTTTTCTTCCAATTAATTCGTTCCATCGTTTTAATGAACCCGCTGAGTATATAAGCTTTGCAGTTGCTATCCAAGTTATCCTAAAATTGCATCATTATGTTATTGTTATATGTGTTTATACTCGAACTGCTCGAACTGCTCGTTCAACACTAAAAGAAGCAGGAATACGTGAACGACACCACATGGACAAAAGAATAGGCAGATGTTTTTCAAGGCCAGATGTTATTCAAGTAGAGGGGATTCGGTAAGGGACCGGCGGTCATTTTAGAGTAAATTTTCTTAGAATAGTATAATGTATACATAAAAGAGACACGAGTAGGCATTTTTGCTTGCTTGAGTACCTAAATATGTATATACGTGGCATATGTGTGCATACTATGTAGAACATGATTCTTACAAGCGCAATATCTGGGAAATAGTGGGTCTTAGAGAAAAAATCATAGAGACCATTTTTATAGAGAATTTTAAGATCTACAACTTTGCTCTGAGGTACTTTTTTGATAAAACTTACCGTTTTCGAGAAAAATCCAAAAAACCTAAAATTTTGACCTTGGGCCCCCAATAAGTCCCTAAGCTCACATGGGACTGATGGGGACTTTTGACACTTTATTCCTTGTGGTAAAATTGTTTGTTTTTAGACAATTTTTTTATCTTGAATAAATTTTATATTAAATAAAATTAAACTCACTGGAAGAATTAGAAGTGTAGATAAAAGATTATTAATAAGGCCAAGAACTCTGTCATGTGTGGGTTTATTCTGACCATCTTCTTGTATGTAGTGGGGAATGTCTGGCATCAGACCGACAAAGGCCTTAAAGTTCGCTTCAGCTGCAATTAAGAATTGAGAGGTAAGTTTGTATTTTTCCTAAATTAGCTAAATAACTCAAAAAGAGCGAAATATCGCATCCTTTCGATAATTTTGGCATCAAGAAATAGGGCCAAAATATGTATCTACAAAATTGTTATTCTTCAGATTTATAAATAATGTATATAAATTTCTATGCCAAATATCAACTATTATATTCAAAATTAAAGTAACATGAATGAATTGACCAGACTGCTCATATTGTGCAACCTGTAAAAGAATCCACATACGAACCCTGTACGGATACATACATTACTTAATATGTAATTTTATTAGACAGTGCAAAAACTACAGTCGCGCGAGACGGTCGCGCGCTGTGCAAATAAACTGACTAAACTTAACACGACTTTTATTGCACTCACAACTAGATGTACGGTACTCTGACTGGGATCGTACAAACCCTGTCCAATCCATCGGTTGAATGTAGTGCCCGGTCCGCTGACGCCCTATAAAACTTTTAGATACACACTGTCCGATGCACTGTCTGACGGTCTACAAGGCCTGTTATACACACCCTGTCCGATGCAGTGGTTAAGCAGCGCGGCCTGCCCGCTGAGCAGGTGCAGCGCGGCGCGGGCGAGCGCGCAGCGCAGCGACGGCACCGTCACGGAGCAGTACGCCGCGCACGCGCGCAGCAGCCCGCCGCCCACGCACACCGACAACGTGTTCACTGCCTACACCACCAATGTGCATATTACTATTGTCGATTATCACTATTGCATGTTTGTTTTTCCAAGCTTGTATATTTTAAAATTTAAAACAAAAAAACTTACGTGAACCAAAGTTATCAACACTGCATCTAGTTTTATGAAGGCGGACCTGCATTCCACATAGAAATTCAGTTGCTGTTCGGGATCGTCATGATACTTCACAGCTTGCACGAACTTATTTATCAAATCAGCACACACCTTGGCCTCATCTTCCACAGTGACGGCGCTGGAAAAATGTGTAATTCGATGACAAAAATGAGTATGAGTATGAATAACCTACTAATATTAGAATAAAATTAAATCATACCGAATCCAATATATATTATTTATATTTATATATCAATATATTTTATTTATAACCTAAATATAGGATAATTTTAACCCTGTCAATGCTGACCATAAACTAGTTATCAAATTATTTAAGGGCCTAATGGCATGACTAATTACTATATATATTTACTACTTATTATTACTTTTACTATATATTTATTATAGCCCCTCTATTAGATTTGACCCAATAGTCACGTTAATACTAAAGCAGGTGTACAGCACTCGAAGCTTAGAACGGTAATAATAGTTTCAAGGTATAAGCGCGTAGTACACACGCTTGCATTACCGTATAAAATGTCATTTAGTGGCAAACCTTATAATAATTAAATTGGCTACTTACTTGATAGAGTCATGCAGAATACAACACAAGCGCATGAGGCACGAGATGACGATATGGTCCTCGACGTGTGTTGAGCCATACCGTTCAAAGAACACCTTCAGAACCGTCTTTGCCATCGCCGTGCGCGCGTTGGAGCCCTGCACCAACTCAACTAGCGGCATGAACGCGTCCTGTAACAATACGTTCTTTTTCTTAATCTAATAGAATAATAACAGTAAACAATAATATAATAAATATAAAAAT
>DWNH01000177.1:0-18179 GCA_018249895.1 Tiana niger
TGTTCTGGGTGGGGATCGAACCCACGACCTCCCGTTTAGCAGTCAGGTTCGCTAACCACTAGACTACGAGGCCAGTAAGTTTATTGACTTAAATAAGTTCTACGTACATCCAACGAGAGAAAGAGAGTGACATCGGCAAATCTATAGAGAGTTAACCTACGGCGAATTATACGGATTTCTAGGAAGAAATGATGCAATGAAGTATTCACCACGTCCACATTTTAATCTTCTCTTAGCAATAAAATTAATTAAAAGTGGCATTAAAATTCAGTCAATTATTTAAACAGCGTTAAAACATAATCAATAATTTTTAGTTTTTTCCGTCTGTCAGCGTTTATATTAGACAGAGAGCTCCGTGAGTAGACTACGAAATAGTTGAACGGATTTCGAAGAAATTTTCGGCAACTATTAACAGTATTGTAACATAACGTATTTATAAGCTTTATTTTATTTTAAGACATCAGAATCATTAAATGCTATTTATAAAGCAAATTTCTTATTTAATACTTGTTGATAAATTTCGGGCGAAATCGCCAGCACTCCCAATATATTTTGTTTCGTAAGAAAACTTTTTGATTCCGGCAAGCATATGAGACTACTATATTACTCCCCAAAAATGGCAACGCATCTCAGATACGATCTCGTAAAGGCAAGTTGATATTATATGAGATTATACCTCGATGTGTATTCACCACAGCGACCGCTTCACGTCAAGTCGCTGGCATGCTTTTTGCTATGTCATAAGGTTTGATTTTGAAATAGATTAATTAAACATTTAAGCCAAAATGAAAATATTATAGTTTTACATTTAGGTTATTGTCGGAAAAATCTGGTTCGCGTCGGGTATGCATTGAACTACGGAGGCAACATAACAATTGCGAGTGGTCGTAAAATTCGTTGCTTGTTATCTGCCTTCTAGACCACGCGATATTGTCAGCGGTCGCCATTTTGTTTAGTGCAAAGAAAGAATATTTCTTTTAGAGCTATATTAACCTACATTGAATACTGAATTGAAGTTAGTAAGAAATGAAACACGTTGTTTGTCGACTGATTCATAAATGTTGTTTTGTGTTTGTGTATGTGTATGTTGTTCAGGGTTCATTTGCTATGGTTCAATTATAACCAACATCCGTCTTGTTTGTTTTTCCCGTTCAGACAGGATTCAATTTCGGAATAAGCAAGAGAGCAGTTCAAAAATTATTAATAGAACGAAGTGCGTACGATTTATAGGATTCAGTTTTTAATAAAATTTTTAAGTACATTAAACAAAATGAAATTGAAAACAATTTTCAGATTTACTAGTTACAGAAATTAAATGGATATACATATATGAAACATCGTTGGTTCCATTATTGATTGTTTATAAATGTGTGAATGAATTTAATACATTTTAAAACAAAATAAGACATCAAAGTAGGTGGTTCTACAGGGACCATTAAAAAAGTTACATTGTTTTTCCCACAAAATATTAAAACACATCGACCACGGAAGCTATAACAAACATTATTGCGAAGTTTGGTAGGTGGTAGGTAGGCTGTCACCCGAGGAAGTACCAATGCCACACCAAGCAATTTATTGTGTTTTGAAAGAAGGATGTGGTTGCCGGAGTTCACTAAGTAAAAGGCGAACATCTTAGTCCTCAGAAATGGCAAAGCATCTGTTTGCAATCTCAGGTAGGGTACTGCCTGGAGATGCATTTGGATGTTCATAGGTTACAGTGACCACTAAACATCAGCATGCTCATTTGCTACTTTTATTCAATAAAAAAAAATTACATTGCACAAAATGAAGTCGAATAAATAAATGTCGGGTCGTAGTATGAAAAATTGATTTACAAAAACTGAACAATTCCGGTTTCTTGTTGCGGAGATTTACTTTATCGTGTCTTTTAGCTATTGAAGGTATACAGAAAACGGGAACGCATTAATAATAAAGCTATTCCAACGCAACTTGTTTCCTAAGGCTGTATTAGGTATGTACATATATACAGTATATGTATACGTCAAGTTAGGATTTGGACTGTTACTAAGATAAGATATTCATAAACGTTTTTCTCATTTTGATCACAACAAGGACCCAACTGTGTTTAACTCTCTAACTTGTTAAAAAACAGAATGAAAGGAAGCGAAGTTAGATACATCACAGAAGTTTTATCCAAAACATGTGGCTCTTACGATACCTTGAAAAGTTTGCAAAATGTATGTTGTTCCTTTACATCCTTCCCTTAATACGAGGCGAGGGAAATCAACACACAAGTACCAACTAAACATACAGAACAATTTATGTAGGAACAAAATCAACAAATACAGGCCCAAAGCAACTTTCTGAAGGGTAAGCTGAAATTTAATAATACATTTCACCTTTGCGACGCTCCACGGTATACATAAATGTTACCGTCAAATCAAAGTTACAGAAAAGTTAAGTTCACCTTATCTTTAGTACAACAATATCTCATACTCTGAATAGCAGTTATCTCAAATACGAATTAGTCCTAGTTGAAATCGTAAATAGATTGCGTTGTTAGTTCTAAGGACCAAGATGGCCGCCTCGTATTTAGTCCCGGCAATCACAATCTCCTTCCAAAGCACAATATATTGCTTTACGATAGATTTGGGTGCGGCGGTAGTACATTCCCGAGAGCGGCTTCATCATCATCATCATCATCAACTCATCATAGTCCCACTGCTTGGCATGGGTCTCCTCTCGAATGAGAAGGATTTAGGCCACAGTCCACCACGCTGGCCAAGTGCGGGTTACCACCTAGTAATCATTTTTCAGCGGTTCACCATGCGGATAACTGCAAATTGGTAAACTGCACATGTCTTTTCGAAATTGTTATTAGGAACTTTCAAGTTTTTTTTAAAACGTTTTACATCATCGAAGGGCAAGTGATAATTAATTTGTAATACGCACATAATATCAAATAATTAGAGGTGCATAAGGGTTCAACCACCGCGTTATCACTTCTTGAACACACCAGTACCTAAATAATGTCTATATTGAGAAAAAATAAACATCTCGCATTATTTAAAAATTATTATTCCAAAGCGAAGTAATATTTCATGAAAGTCTAAATACATTTTAGGGCAATTTGGCGAATTGGCCGCGTACTTGTTCTTCGTTACGAAACGCTTTGGGCAAATTTGTCAAACACGAATTGAAATGCAGGGAACGATCTCTCTGAAGACTTCCATCAGTGAAAAACTAAGGGCACTCGTGCCATATATAAATCATATGAAGAACTTATTCAGTAACAGTTTCAGAACTTAGTGATATAACAGTTCAGAGTATAGAGTGAATTAATTAATAGAATAAAAAACTGCTTCTTAGCGAACAAAGTAATTGTGGCAAATAAAAATGGATGTTATACGAAAAATAGAATTGGATATTATCAAACCTAAAAAAAAAGAAGTTTTTGAAGTTGAATTACTTTAATTGAAGTTAGTTTTCTATGATGACCAAATTTTGCTATTTCAGTATTATTATTTTTTATTCCAAACATCTGGGGACTGTTTCCAAGTTATGTGTTGTGACATAAAAAAATATTAGTTGATACATAAAAAAAATATCGTGTCGGATTTAATAATATTTCTGAAATTATATAATAATAACGAGAACGCATCGATTGGCATAACGTGTCTCGATGAAATTTTACAGGTTGCATTATTGTACAACCTACAAACTTTAAATATCATTCGTCAACTTCAGTCCTTAAGAGAGGCAATGCATTCTTTAAATATTTTAAATAAGATTGCAGTCACCGCTGAACATGGAGTGGCTAGCGTGGTGGTTGAAAAATTTATAATTACAAGTAAAGTCGATAAACCCCTAGCTAGAGCGTCTACATTAAAAACAAATCGGTCAATGTTCTTTCCTTCGTTGGCGTGTTGTTTCTCTAACAAAAAATACTAATAAATATTGTTGACGTGAGATTAAACAAAAAAGTGAACGGATTAATATTTAAAAATATATAAAAAATGTAATACATTTGGATGAGGGAGAGATTAGTATAAGTTAAAAAAATTATATTTATTCGAACAAGAAAGTGAGTGATAAAGTAAGTTTCGGATAAGATAATTATTATAAAACAAAGATACCAATAGATAATATTCTAAAGATAAACATTTTTATCTAAAAAGAACAAAGAATCTTAATTTTTGAAAACAATTAAAAAGTTGGTGAGCTCTACTCCGTTTCTATTACCATGCTTTGACGCTGATGCAATACGAGTATTGTGCATTGGTATGTTTAACGGATGAAATTCAAGTATGTCTGCACAAGGATATAAGTTAATATTTACAATATAATGTATCTCCCATGTCTTACCTAAACTAGTTGAGTTTAACAATTATATAATTTAAAAAAATACATAATTAAAAGTTAAGTTAAAATCTGTTGTTTTTTAATTAAAAATATATTTATAAATAAAACAACAGAACACTTTTTAAACTGTGTAAAGTATTTCAGCACACAGTTGTGTCTTATACCAAATGGTGCTATAGACCTTACTGTGGCTAACAATGTTTTTTCTTTCCACAAGCTAAGACAGCCGGAAACACTCGGAAATTTGTTTGGAAAAGGACGTGTCAAACATCTTCAAAGTAAGTGCGTGTCAAAGTAAATCTCGAAAAGAATTCGTTACGTTTTCCACGACACTGGATGTATCATGGAGTTACTCGATTTGAATAAGCCTATTGAATGAGGAATGTGGATAATGCCATATCCGTACCATTGGGCACGTATTATATTCGACCCCGTGTTTAAATTATACAACTCAACGGAGGAAATAGCTTGGGTTAGGTCCGTCCCTTTGCCTTTCGTTTTTTGAAATGAATATTTGTTGTTCAAAATGTAACAGAAGTAACAAATTAACGGGGCATCTGCACATGCCTTTCAAAATTTATTTATTCAATATATGGAGAACTGTCTACTACAAATTGCACCTTTTTGTATTGTGGAAAAGTGGCAAACAAACATGCAGGCCACCTGGTGTTAAGTGGTCACTGCAACCCATGGACATCCACTTGCAACTTCAGGCAGTAGGTACCTTAGTTCTACCGGAGATTGCAAATAGATCCATTGCTACTTCTGAGGACTAGACGGTTGCCTCGTATTTAGTGAACTCCGGCAACCCAACCTGTCCTTTGAACACGGCTGTACGGTAGAATTGGGTGTGGCAGTGTTACTTCCCCGGGCGGCAGCCTACCACCTCAATATAATTTAAACAATATACACGTAACGTAAATACTACCAGCTGAACACATATCGTTCTAAATCCGATCCAGAGTATGATTCTCAGTCATATATTCCACAGATCCAATATCGCTGCGATGAATTTACATAATCATAAAATTGGTTTATTTTCGAAATATCTCGTGGCTTGCTGTCAGTACCATGTTTCTTTACGTAATGGTTACTACGGAAAAAATTTGAAAGCGGAAGCCAACCATGGAGGACGACAATTTTAGAATATGATAACACAGCCCAAGCAATAGTTAATTATAGAACACTAAATTTAATACTACTCATTCTAAAATGATGAGTCTCACCAATATGCGATTCTTCCTTGACAACAGAATTGTTAGTAGACAGTATAAAATAACTGATATACAACAGTTGGATGGATATTCCAAATACTTTAACGTTGGTCTATTCTTACTTTATCGTTTTTATTGCTTTAATTTTAGTAAAAGGTGACACGATTGACATTGTGTGGGATGCTATTAAAATTACTTATATAACGTTCAACCTTATTCACGACAAAAAATCCTGATCGCGCTTTCAGAGTGAATAGGTACTGTTATATTTCGAATAATTTATTTGGCAGTACTTCGACGTCATCGGTGCGATGTTACGGATGCGAGGGAAGCGCTCCATTTCCTGCCACTTTGTAGTTCAACCGCGCGAAAAGACAACTCCTTTATTTGTAAATGAAATGAAATTTCGATTTAAATTCCATTGTACGCAGAACAGATTTCGCAAATGTTCACCAAACAATGTTCAGAGAAAATTTACAACTGATGTAACTAAAGCAAACATGGTAGGTAATTACGTAACAAAAGCTTTCAAAATTAATAAAATTGAAAACAAAGTAAGAATAAAAAGTATCGAGGAGAGTAAAGTTAATTTCGGCACGCATTACGCATTACGTACGCCAACAGGAAACATTAATTCCATAAAAACAATTAGGGTACACAGTTGTAAAAGGGCATTATAATTTAAAAATAAACACGTGTTAAAATCTAATAAAACCTAATTGTCTTGTTTGCGTACGAACAAATAGAAAGTTCTAGTAGCGCAGCCGATGAAAAGCACGCGACTGGTAAATCAGATGATGTCTATTTGTGTATACAACCAATTTATTCGGGCAATACTGCGTTCAAGTTCAAGGTAACCACGAATATTTACGAGCGACGCGTGAACACTACTGCGTATATAAAAAACATTATCGTCGTAGTATTTCGAGATTTCAGTAGCGAACGGACGATTGCATAAATTAAAAGAAATAAAATACGCGACACTCCGATGCGAGACGTTTAACTGCTTTTATATTTTCAAGAAGCGGTAACGTATTTCAGCCCTGTAATTATTTCACAATAACGAATTAGATTATAGAGTAACGGTATTTCTGCGGTACAATACAAAATGTAAGTTGTTTATTTTCATGATATTTGAAATGAGGCATTTATTAACTGTCATATTGTCGTTGTCTTTCTTGAAGCAACTCTGCTTTGATATAGTGTTCTAGTTTCAGAGCTAAAGGCCTGTAATTACCTTAAAGGCGTGTCCAGCACTTCGTTATTAATTTAAACTAGAGTTTAGATATTTTCTTTTCGTATTGTCATTATTCTTAATTAACTATAACAAGCAATAGTTGATATTAAATAGGGCATGAGTAAATACAATTATCAGTGTTGTCGATATATTACATCTTCATTGGCCTTCTATGAGTAGAAGAAGATAGAATAAAATGTAAATATTTAAGTTCTTTGATGTTTACACACTCAGTGCACGAACTAAACCTGAAATCCAATTCCGTACAAAAGGGATATTGTGGCTTAAATTGAAGGGAACTTTGTACCCCTGATCATTGAGTGGGAGAGCACGCATTACACGCATGCGCCACTCGTAAAGCTCTATCGGAGGTCCCATAACTTAAATCCGAATATATTTTTTACTTCACATATATCCCACTCGTACCTCTCGAGACGGGAATATAAAAATATTGGCAACAGTACCAGAATCTTAGATAACGGCCGTCAGGTAGGGCTTTATTTAGCCGACAATGCCGCCACATACCCAGTTGTTATCATCACACTGTGCGTACGTGATACATCGTGATACTTATTTATATATTCCGCCATTCATTAAACTCGATCAGCTGTTGCCACGCACACCATAGCGAGCACACACATCGGCCGTGACCCGACGCTATGACGTATTCAAATAAAGTCAATTCAATTCGTAGCTGAGTTCGACATTTGCGTGCTATGGCCCTAATGAAATAATAGACACGATAGGCCTGTTAGTTCCCTCCTTGTTTCTGTCGCGTCAATTGTGTGAATATTTTTTCGTTTTCGTGTTTTATTTTTACGAACGATGGATAATAAAGTGTATTTCTAGTTATTACTATTCAAGATGGCGTTGTTGTTTTGAGCTTGCTTCATAAATCCTTACTTTATTGTACATCTACATACTTACAGATTTATATCTATTACATAAAATATGCACTTACATTAAATATTATATACTTAATTATATTATCTTTACAGTTATAATGTAATAATCAAGAAGTAGCTATTCAATACCTGGACCATTCATTAGTTGTATCAGATTTCATCGTTTAGGTTTTCAAAGATTTAATGCGTTTAAAAGTTACCTCTTGATGTATGAATGAAAAATAATTCTTTATTAATCATCTTATTTTCGATAGAATCTACGAAGGCAAGAAGCTTTCTCATCATATCTTTAAGAGTGGCAACACATCCATGCACGACCTAAAATAAATCAAGCATTTGATGTTGTATATTAATTTATTTGTGTCTAGTCTTGTAGTTGGGTCAGTCTAAAATTTTGCATTTCAAAATAAACTATAAAAAAAGTGAAGAATGGTTAATTTAATGCCAGTTCACCGTTACCCACCCTTCTACATTGCATACTTTAAAACAGGGCTAAAAGTAGGATATAGAATCCTACATTTAGCCTTTTACAAATACGATGAAATAGCGATTGATATTGAGAAGCGGCAAGGTAATGAACATTTGGAATTTTATGTATTTTTTAAAAGAAAGAAATTTTAAAAACGAATAACAATAAACTATTTAGATATCTCAACAACAGCACCCCCAATCGTATCACAAGATATCCTTTCTATATCCTACCTTCCACGTTGGAATGAACCATGCACACTTACAAAATTTAACTGAACTTCGTTTGAGCGGTTTCAGAGAATCGCTTAAATTAACATCGTGACACGAGACTTTTGTATACAAAGATATCGATGGCTCCTACGTAAAAAATCGTAAGTTTGTAACGCCAATTTTATAGGATAGATTATTAACGACGTTTTCTTATTTTGAATCGTTGATTTTAATTGAAATGAGATTCATGACAAAATTCCTTACATATTATTATTTCTTTACATATTTTTTATTCTTTCTTGAATTTTAAATTAACACAGTTAATAGTATCTAAACATTAATACATGAAAATTACAAAGTTGTGGGATACGATTATTTACGTAGGAGCCATCGATATATACGAGTGTTTTATTAGGCTAAACGGTACGGTGGCCTAAAAAGGCCCACTCGTCCGTTTTATTTTGAAACAACAACACTATCACTCACTATTACCACCAACATCGTCTAAATGCCATAGTGATAAATAGAGCAAATTTTTCCTTCCAGCCATTCCGTTCATGCAATATATTGTGTCATTGTAAATAATCCCTCTCAGCAACTACGTGGAGCACGTTATCATGTCACATTATACGCTTCATTTCATGTAAATCGGTTCTCATGTTGCGCACAAAACCGCACTGTGACATGTATACGTTTATTTTAAGACATGCCCACGTGGTTTAGTAACGCAAATGATGATATGTTCACAAAATGCATTCATTTAATAAATAATAAATAAATAATTTTTTTTTGTTGAATTAAGTTAACCGCTGGATTCTAAGGGCTCAGGAATGGACGGAGTGGCGCCAGCTAGGGGAGGCTCATATCCAGCAGTGGACAACTAAAGGCTGATGGATGGATGGAAGTACACACAGTAACACATACAGTTACGAAAAGTATAAAAACTCTTTTCAAATGAAAACTTTGTTAGCTACGTTGAGTGCTTTTTGGTAAGGGCAAACTTATGGGTTTGTCTCATCAACATGCTAAAGCAACATAAAAGATTTTGGTTCTCAGTTCGGCTAAATAGACAACCATATTGATTATGTAAGCCACGGCTAATGCGAATGCAACTAAAATAGCGAACAGATTAACTTTATTCAAAGAGCAATAAAACATGATAAATTTTATAATTTCAAATATACTCATGATAACTTAGACGTACACATTTGTTATGTGAATTTTCACGCTGTAACAGCATGAAGCCATATCACATCGATTCAGTTACAACTTGCAACGTGACAAAGTAACTGAATCACTTTTCTCCTGACGATATAAACATTTCTTAGTATATTTTTTTTCAGAACAGACTACCGATGTGGTAGAAAAATTCTCGAAGGGAGACCACATCGCAGCAAAAAGAGCACGGGTCTTTATGGTTATAATTCTTCAAGGCGACACCATACACAAAACAAAACATCAAAATCAGTCAAGAATTTACAAAACTCTTTAGGAGTAGATCTCTTTAATATCCTTTGTTAGTGGATGCTTACGTCGTAGAATTTACTGTTCAAATTTCATTTTCAATTACCGCCGTGTAAGCTTTGCAATAATGAATAAATTAATTATTCACAACATCTCTCTTTATGGGATGGATGGATAACAAAAGAGTCCTAATTGTTCATTACTTTGTTTGATAATTTTATGGAGAAAACGAGCGTGAAAATGTTAGGTGAATATTGCAATCCGTCGACATTTACTTCCAGTAGGTATATAATTTGAACTCATACTCGTAGATACTAGAAAGTTACTGTCCCTGAAGATGTTCGAGGGCTAATCTTTTATTGTCTATCAAACTCAAACATGCTTCAGACTAACGGCAATAGGTAGATATCGATAAACCCTGATATTGAGGCCGTTTGTATTACTGTGGTTTTGAGTTGCATAATATTAAGAATGATCTACATCGAATGGTAATTTTACTATGAAACATGGTGCCTACTAGAAGTTACAAAGACTTCTTGACTTCTTTAGGTATCAACCAGAATGAGATAAGTACCAACATACTCTCTTTTACTGATCTATACGGAAGTTGTAACGATAATCAAAACCACTGTTTATATTATACAGGAATATAGAAATTATTTAGGAAGAAAATTTCTATATATAGGAAAAACACATCAGAAAAACTGTGTTATTTATGTTCAGAGTATCGGTCACGTAGCAACGACTAACAACATTTATTTATAAAAGCCCGTACTGACGAGGGACAAGGGCATAATTCTGTTACAGTTGTACGTGTCGTCAACCTTCCCAAAGTTTTCAGTAAGACTAATTTTAAGTACCCTCGATCTCGTTGAGCACGGAAATCTGATTAAGACGCTTCGAAAATAATAAAATAGCCTGTAACTTGTAAGACCATTAAGAAAATGTATTAAATTATAAATCCTTGATATTATAATGCCATTTTAAAATAAAAAAAAATTTCAGTGATATGAAATAAAAAAATTATAAAATACCTACATAGAAGATAACCTTTACATCGCGAAGTTATTTATAGCCCGAATTAAGATGCATAAATCGACTTTACATTATTAAGCTATATGTAACCTTTTACTCGGCTTTTACCTTTTACTTTAATAGTTTAGCTTTTCATTCGACCTTAAATATAAAAAAATAACTATATCTTACTAGTGTCTAAATATAAAAAAATATAGCCTATTATTTAATTTAGAAAATAAACAATTTATCTCACAAGTTTCATTCAATTCTGTTTCATCGATCAATTTCAAATAAACAATTATACAACCATGTTTTCATATTAGTGACAATCATAAAGACACACGTATCTATGTCAATTTTAAAATTATCATTTAATTGATACAGATTACGTTTAAAATCTTGCCAGCACTTAGTTAAGACAATTTAGTTAAAATTTTCTAGCATAACAAGAAACTACAGTAACTAAGGGCCATTAGAATAATACCTACACTACAGGCAATTCGATCCCGCATCGTTACAATCTAGCCACGTTATTCATTTGGCCTAGATGACGCTATCTTGCAAGTGGAACGGTAAAAATTATTGCGACATAGATAATAAATTTATAATGCTCAATTCATTCATGATTAAATATTTTGACGACCCGTGTGGTGTAGCGGTTACCATGTCGGTCCACTATTCGAATGGTCGAATGGTCTGGTTTCGATTTCCCGCAGGGCAGTAGTTTAATAGATGTTCTCGGTCTGGGTGTTAGTGTAATTGTCTTTGTGCGTGTCCATGGTACCCACGAAACACAATCCTAAAATCCTAGTGTGCAGCTATCAGTGTGAAACATATTTACATACATATATAATATGTTACTTTATGTTAATGAGAGAGTTTCTGTTAAATTATTTAATTATGTACATTACAACAATTATTATTTACGAATAACTATAACTAAGTATACTTGTAAATACATAATTTATACGAATATTAAATTAATTATTGAATACTACTACACTATATTTTGTTTTATAACGTGAAAATAAATCAAAAGTTTACAAATTCCATTAGAAAAATACATTTTATAAAAAACATTTAATCGTAGCTTATTTGAAAAGGGTACCTACACTGGAACGAGGAAAAGGGACGTGTTTTATCGTTGAGTAGCCCAAACATTTGACAATAAGTCGGGCAACAAATTGAAAACGTGTAAGTGTCAAGTCAACACGTTGGATGTGTGAGAAACCGAGATTCGGCTTCAATCGCGTTTATATCCGTAGGATTAAGGTTTTACCACTGTTCGGTGCTCCTCAATATGAAAATACTATTAAATCATGTCTATCACGAGAGTGATTTAATAGTATTTTCACGCAACGCTTATTCTGTTAGTAAATACGTGTTATAGTAGCTTTTCTCAGCTTCTAATTACAACCTTGGCAAATAAAAAATATATACTTTGATTCACTTCTTAACAACTAATAACAACTAACAACTTACAACTCTTATTATATGACAATAACCATAAAAAAAGAGAAATTTTTTTATTGATGAATTTAAAATTGCCTTATTCAAAAATGTACATTTATGAACTTTCTTATGAACATTCCAGACTATAAAACACCCTCTTATTTAATAATAATAATAATAATAAAAGAATGTAGTTTTAATAATGTTTAGATAAGCAAAGACAAGCAAACTAATTTGATCAAAGTAGAAAGAAAGTTTATAGTTCAAGTCTAATCTTTTACAGTACCGATACCTTTAAGACGATAACGACAAGATTGGATTCTGACGTCACGTCGTCTACGACTGTAAGGCATCATACATCGTACAGCTTTGTAGTAGTTTCCTAATGCGGCTTGTGAGTGACTAATATTTAATACCTTGATACATAATTCTATGTAAATCTAATAGCTGGTAGAAATTTCTTAGTAGGTTGTATCTTAGTAATCACCGGGGTATGGAGAGCGCTACGCATTACGTATTTGCGCGAAAGCATCCAACACGACGAAATAGCTCTTAAAGTAAGCACATTGAAGTGATATTGGGCAAGGCAGTTTCACTGAAGCGACAACCGATGGGGAATGCTGGTACTCGAATAAAGACCACGTTTCGGCAAAAGGAACACAAGTCGCCCTCCCACCAGATGTAATGGTGACCTGAAGAAGATAGTGGAACAACGTTGGACTCTGACGTAGGATGAGAAGAAATGGCGCTAACTAGGGCGGCCAATGTCCACCAGTGGACATCTAATAGTTCATAGGCGTATATATGGATTGTACTGTATATATTGTGTTTAAATATTTAAGCCATCCCCTGAACGGAATCCCTAAAGTCCGAAATACTTATTCAGTAACTTGTGAACTTGAAAATTAATTTCACGGGGTGGCTTGTACACAACAATGTCGACCGTACCCAACTCCACTCCGCGATACCCGCGGGAGCTTTGTCAAAGCATATAAAGTATGCATGAGATGCTGGTTAAATTAAAAATGTTAATAATATTTTTTTGAAACAAGTTTTATAATGTACAGTGAACTAATGGAAATGTTTTTTTGTCAGCAGTTAAATTATTAGCAGTAACCTACTATTTCTAATTGTTTTGCGGTTACACTTACAATTGTGCACTGATAATAAATAGCAACAGAAAGTTCGGTACCTGTCTCGGCCAGTTTTGGCCAAACTACAGCCGTATCTTCGGCCACGCTGAAACTCGTGATGTGTTCGTTATGATATGATAACTTCGTGATATGTTTTAGTGACAATTATTGAGTATTAAATTTCTTTATTGAGCTAATAGGTCGATAGAGTTAAAATTGATTTTTATATTCTAAATTAAAATGATCTAATACTAAACTTGAGTTTTTTCTTATAATTTGACATCTTTTTTTTTATTAAGTGTTTAGTACAAGTTCTCAGTTCAAGTAAAAGTTCTAAAATAAATGTATCTATATGTTCTATATCTATACGTTTAAAAATACACAAAGTAAAAGGTTTCATTTTAAAACGAAAGTCTTGTTTCGGTAACACACTAAAAACAAATAAGTTAAAAAATTAACTATATTTAACAAAGAAATAACAATATCTAAAACAACATAAAAAATCTAAATGCATACATTCTACTTCAACGAGGAATGAATCTAAAAATAGTCTAAAACAATACGAAAACTCGAAACAGAAGACGCAATCGATCGGAATGGCTTTTTTAGTATTTGCTTTGAGAAGCACAATCACTTCTGATATGCGATCCGGAGCGATCAATAAGGCGAGTCGTGGCACATATGTAGGTACATACTGTGGGCAAAACGAAAGTAAGAAGACAACAACAAAAATATTCTAAAGTTTTGCACAAAAGAACAATGAGTAAAGCAGTAGAAGTAAAATTAAAATAGCTACTTTACTAAGTACTACTTTACTATTCAAACAGCTACGATTTAAACAACTTAAGGCATTTACGTCAGAGTGTGATAATTAGCAGACACTTATACCTTCGGCCTGCAATAAATATTAATAATAACTACCTCACAGTAACAGCGTTATGGCTTTTCGAACGAACCTCATTAGAAACCCAATAAATAGATCGATAAATAATAAACCGCGCACCCAATAAATCGATAAATAATGAACACCAGGCAGCTAGAAAAGAGCATTAATGTCACAAAAACAGTCAATAGACTCGTTGTAAACGATAACAATTTACTGGCGAGCGATAAAGATTGTCGTGAAGATATACTCGCAGCTTGGTTCACGTTAGACCATCGTAACTTCGCCGAATTTACGCTTTAACAGCACGCGCCGAACTATCACCGAATCTGCGACGTCGTCAAATTCAAGACTAATACTGTGTTTTATATTTATTATTTTACTATCCTGGCATATCAAATGGCATTGCGACCAGATAAAAAAATATTTTTAGAAATTATTTTCCAACGTAACATAAATTAGATACCTAATTATAAAATATCCTATTGTTATAGGAGTTATATTTGGTTCTATTTTTTTCGTCAAGTAAAACTGTGGCACTAATTAAGCTTCCCTCGTAATTAAAAAAATATTTTGGAAAATCATTAATAAAAATCATTAATAGAATTATTTCTATATTTGTTTGAAAAATATTGAATTTTAGGAAATATTATATCGTTTATAGTATAAAAAATAAATATAAACTTTATACTATTGTATGTTATAATATCTGCGTCATATCATATTGTATTTATGCACTAACAATCTACAGAACTATTTATAGCATTTAGAAGATTGCAAGGAAACAAATACTGTTAACATGTTTATATTTACACACAACTATGCTTGTAATATGTTTAATAATCTAAAAGGTAAAGGTTTCGGGTAAATAGTTATAGGCAGTAGTTCGCGCGTAAGCCAAGAGCCTATAACGAAGGTACTAGGTATTTGGTTTAGCGGGTAATTTATAGGCAATAGGGCCCAGATCAGCTTTCTTCTTGGGTAATATTTACTTACGTGACTCCACCCAAGCAGGTTATATAATAAAAGTTTTGAACCACAAGGTCGGGCCGTTTCAGGGTCGAAGGAATGTCGTAATTTTTTTTACAGAGGCTATCATTTCATTAACAAAATTTGTGTCATGTAACATGTACCTAAGTTTAATATAGCAATTTGCAATAAAACTGTTATGACGAGAAATTTCGAGAAAAAGAAGTGAAATCGGAAGTAAATTATTGAAATATGTAAAAATATACCTACGTTCTAACGAAGGGCGGAAAATTGTCCGGAAGCCAGCTATAAATTATTAGTGCTGACATTCAAGGACCCTCAAATAACAGTGTTTCCGACCACGAAATGTTTGGCTAACATTTTTTCCTCAACGAAAGATAAGCACGCCCGATTTTCCACAGGATCTACTGTTTACGTTTACGGATGATATGGATCCAATGCAATCAAGGCTTTATTTTGCCTTATCAAACTAAGAAATAATAAAAAAATGCAGTTAGCGGCAAATAGCATTTTTAAGTATCTAAATATAGCAGCACATATTTAAATATAAAACAGTATTTTCATTTGTATTCTGGTAAAGTTTTGACCTTTTATTTGTCGGCTATAAGCGACGTATTACGCTGCAGATTTTACAGCCCTCGCTTAAAAGGCCCCTTTCCCGTAGAACAATGGTCCACTTCACCTGGTCGAGTAATATGAAATAAAGAGATTCCGTTTTAGAAGAAACCGTCAAATTTGCCTTAATTAAAGTTAGTTTGCTTCTCTTGTGAATTTATAATTGTATACTTAAGTAGATCGTTACGGTTTTGTAAACGTTTTGTCGTGACTCGAAAATTCATTGGCTTACAGTGCTTCGCTATTCAACATTCCGACAGGAAAGAACTCTACTGGATTGGCACATAAATTAGTCAACATAGTTGTACTCTTACATCACTATAGTACAGACTAACGACTATCATTAGAACACTCTAACGCCAACGTTTTTAATTGTGTTAATAGATTTTGAAAATATATTATGTCCAGATCATGTTTATAAGTGTTCTTTTAAAAAAAAATATTTATGAGCTCCTCTAACGTCCTCTAGACAGTTCAGTTCAAACAAATAATACATTCCGAGCACAAAATTTATATCACATTCTAATCACAATAATCATTGCCAACTCTTTTAAAAGCGAATGCAAATAGGTAGATGAAACGTGACAAGGGGATCGTCAATTCCACATGCAAACAAATTATACTGAAAGCGATGTTAGCGATGGTTTAATAGAATGTGTACATAATGGAATGTGTATAGATGAGCCGGTAGCTAAAGACCGTTTATAGTGGCTCGGATCCGCTTTATGGCGGACATAACCGGTGTAAGATGAGAGCGTGCCGTGCGTGGGGCGAATATTAAAACAAACAACCCTGTGGTTATGTGCAAAAATGATATGAAGTGAGAGAGGTACTTAAGGGTATGATAGACCTGCATGCTTCATGTAACAAGTATATTTCATATCTTAAAATAGTATAAAACAAAGTAGCTTCTCGTGTCTGTCTGTCTCTATGTACGCTTAGAACTTTTAAACTACACAACGGATTTTGATGGGGTTTTCACTAAAATCATCTGTAAACATTGTTTACAAAGACATCCTATAGTATATTCGTCATTAGAATATACTACAGGGTGTACACAGATAGTACAGATGTACAGAATATCTTTAACTCTACTTTAGTACCTACATTGCACCCGGGACAGATCGCTAGTAATAATACATTTGTCTAGTCAAGTAAGCTTGGAAGAAAGGTGTCCATGAGACGATCATTCAATCTGAGTTTTAAAGTACTCATTGATGTGTGTTGTGATTTTTTCATTATAATTACTATCATTTTGTTTGTTTCTTTCTCTTCAGGGGTGATTTAAAATTTTTTATATTAAAAACCATTCCTCCCATGGTTCTCTATCAAAAAGTAGAAAAAGTCGAAATTATTTGTATGTAAAAAATTAATTTTGTATGGGAATGCTACTTTGTACAACTAAGTTAATTCAGAGTTACAGTCAGTTTAATTTTTGCTTTTTTTTGTATGTAAAATTATATCACAGAAGACTGCTGAATATGGAATGGTATAATATTATATAATTATACAGATTCACAATTTTGCGCACATCATGATACGCAAATTTTAATTTCAGAACAGAATAAATATGCATGATTTCATAACCGTATAAAATACGTATGCTTTTTGAAATGTGCCATGTGTGTATAATGTGGTGAAATTGTATTATTACAGTATTAATAAATATTAATAATTGGTATCCGTTATATGTATATACTGGTTCCCGTACGCCAAAATGGAATAAAAAAATATTTGTGCCTTCTGCTACGCCTATAGTAGTCGGGAACATATATCTGACACATATTCATCAATTACCCATCATACATAATTTAAATGTCCACAACTGGACACAGGCCTCCCCTAGTTGACGCCGCTTGTCGTCAAATATCCGACACATATGTACATATAATATTCAGTAATAACTGGCTTCAGTCAGTAATAACTGGCTTCAGTCCAGTAATAACTGGGTCATTTTTGAAGCATCGAAAAGACCGTGACGTTGATTAACGGAAGGTATTATGTAATAAACAGTATCGATAAACAAACGATGACTTGTCGATATCGAATATTTAAAGGTAACATGACTGGCCCAGTTTAGGTAAGTATGTTGTGATACGTACCTAATAACTTTAGGACGTAGGCATGCTTTGTTTGTTTGTGCTCACTATCAAGTTGAAGCTGCGCTGCAGACTGTGTCATGTAATTTATAACTGATTTTAAAGGAGTGCCGAGAGTTTTTTTTCGCCGGCTTTTTTCTCCCGGTCAACAATAGCTAAAAGAGCG
>DWNH01000178.1:0-18159 GCA_018249895.1 Tiana niger
TTTCGGAAAGAGGGTGTGGATGCCGGAGTTCAATAAATACGAGGCGACCATCTTAGTCCTCAGAAGTAGCAACGCATTTATTTGCGATTTCAGTTAGGACTAAGGTACTCCCTGAAGTTGCAACTGGATGTGGGTTGCAGTGACCACTTAACACCAGGTGGCCTGCACGCTCATTTGTTACTTTTATTCAATAAAAAAAACCTAGAGAAGTGCTCGTTAAGACCTAACAGAGTCCTTGTAATATATATTAGCCAGCAATACCTTACGTTATATTGCCTTTAAATTAGTCAATCATAATAATAATAGCTACCTACTACTAACCGCTAACACACTGTAGAGTTTCTGAAAAATATTTTACAATACATTTACATTATAATGAATAATGTTAAAATAATATTACATTTAAATGCCAAGGTGTTCCAATGGCATATCATTACTTCATTTGTACTGTAAACCCGGAGGCCTTGGTTTTCGGTTTTTCGTATTTAAATAAATTTTACACTTCATTAATTTCTTTATGAACAACTTGAGATCTCAGACAGTCGTTATGTTGCAAAAACATGTAGTGTAATGTCAATATATAAATGTGAAGACGTTAAAATCAATGTCAATTTATAATTATCGCTTATTTGAGAAAGCTGATACACAGACAAGCAAATGGCCAAAGGGCTGTCACTTTTACGTGTAGAACAGGTTTTTTGAAATTTTTTTATTTTGAGTCCGAAGTAGCAAGTTCTTTAAATGAACAAAGTTTATGTAATCAAATTTTGTTTCTTACTATTCCATTTTGAAACCCAGTTAATTATAAATTATTCAAAAAAAAATTATAAATCATAAGAGAAGCAAACGTAATCTGAAATATAACTTAGTTTCGTGTTTTGTGCATTGAAGGTAAGGAGCTGTCGAAGATCCCCATCCCGGTGAACTTCAGCGAGCCGCTGTCGATGCTGCAGCGGCTGACGGAGGACTACGAGTACTCGGGCATCCTGGACCAGGCCGCCAAGTTCTCGGACCCCGCGCACCAGCTCGCCTACGTGGCCGCCTTCACGGTATCCTCGTACGCTACCACCGCGTGCAGGTATTTTCTGCAAGGTTTTTATTTAAATTGCAATATTTCTAGGTCAGGGTCAAATCTTGCAAATGCAGTTACCCTCAACCGATTGACCTAAGACCTGTTTAAGGAAACAAGAATATAATATGTAACTTGATCTTGACACAAAGTAGTTCTAAGAAAAAAATATTATGTTTTTATATTTATTTTTATAGTATATATAGTCATGTTACTAATATATATATATATATATATATACATATATTGACTGGCCTTGTGGTCTAGTGGTTAGCGAACCTGACACCGAACGGGAGGTCGTAGGTTCGATCCCCAGCCAGAACATGAAAAATATGTAATTGTTTTCAAAAACCTTAAATAAATTTCTTAACGACCTTGAGGTCGTGTTCATACATTTAAACGTTATAATAAATGTGTCGACACAGTTATCGCACACTAAACAAACAGGAAACATGACTACATCAAGATATCATTTCCATGTGCTTACATCTATATTTCGTTATAAACAATTCAAAAATCATTCATTTATTCCACGCAGATACTTTATAGTCCTTTGAGGAGCTTAATTCGGGAATATTTCTGAATGTACTGTTTGAATTTAAATATTGAATGTAATTTAAACGAAATGAAAAAGTATTACTAGGGAATACCTGATATACATACATATATACCATCTAGTGAAGTCATTATTTGTATCATTACAGAACAAACAAGCCCTTTAACCCACTGCTAGGCGAGACGTACGAGTGCGACCGCATGGCAGACTTGGGCTGGCGGGCAATATCCGAACAGGTAACGCAAAACATAAAATGTTATCGAATAAATATTGAAGCGAAGCTAAATGTTAAAAATCTGTATCATTATTTGGCTTTTTTGAAAAACATCCATCATCATCATCTTCATCAACATCAACCCATCATAGTCCCACTGCTGGGCGTAGGTCTCCTCTCGAATAAGAAGGATTTAGGGCACAGTCCATCACGCTGGCCAAGTGCAGGTTGGTGGACTTCACATGCCTTACGAGATTTTTTTTTAAAACTTGGGCGTGTAGGTTTCCTCACGATGTTTTCCTTCACCGAAGAGCGAGTAATAATTAATGTATAATACGCACGTAATATCGTAAAATTAGAGGTGCGTGCGGGGATCTAACCCGGACCCACCGGAATTTAAATTCAACGATTCAAAGAAAAAAACATCTTTAAAGTGCTGTCTTGTAAAATTTGCATTACAACCATACGATTATATACATAGGAGCCATGGATATTATTATAATTACCTGAGTAACTGATAGTTGAATGGTATACTTATACAGTAGTTTACTTGTCTATATAACCTTTCTTCTTCCTACCTTCTTCCTATCCATCGCCTGTCTACAAAACCTTCTTGCTTCTTCCTTCCTGCCCTAGCCGTTACTATAATCCTATCGAAACTCTGATGAAATTTCCAAGGTTCAAACTTACTCTAAATTCCATTGGCAAAATCCTAAGAAACATTGTTATTATTCTATTATCCTACAAAACTTTTTTATAAAAATCCTGCGTTATCAGACCTCTGTCTCTCGAAATTCTAAATTTATTATGAAGAAAGTAAAGGTGGGAGAGTACTGTTTTGGCCGTTAGGTGTCTCACCACCCGCCGATGGTGGCGCAGTTCTGCGAGGGGCAGGCGGGGTGGCAGTGCTGGCAGGAGTTCACCATGACCACCAAGTTCAGGGGGAAATACCTGCAGATCATCCCCCTCGGCAGCGCCTCCGCTATGTTCCTTAACTCCGGCAACAAATACACCTGGAGGAAGGTAGGCTAGCGGTCCCAATTTTCGTCAATTGATATTTTTTGGCTGGTTAAAGACCAGAGTGTTTTAAATAAGGGTGCAAAGGCAAGCAGATGGTGTAAGTAGGTATTAGTTTTGCGGAGAGATGGGTATAGGCGTACTTAGAAAAATAAAGGAGACGACAAACCCTTCGGGGCAAGTAGGTAGCAGTCGGAGGAGGTAAGTAGAGGCGGTGGGCGAGAGGTAGGAGGATATATGGGCGAGTGTGAGTGCGTCAGGTGCTGCACCACCCGCCCACGTCGGCGCTGCACTGCGAGGGCGGCGCGTGGCGCAGCGCGCAGCTCGTGTCCGTCTCCAGCCGCTTCCGAGGGCAGTACATCTCCATCGAGCCCGACGCATTCTGCTTCGTAGTCTTCAATAAGTCCGGCAGCACCTACTATTGGACCAAGGTATCGACGCTCTTCTGCCTTGGACTCCCTTCTTTGTGGACGTTATTAATTATTTGGCTGAGTTACTGCTACTTTAAGCTCAGTTGTCATATTATTTTCGTATTTTGTAGATGTTAATATTATTAAAAAGGTGACATTTAATAAAAAAAGGAAAAAATAATATAGTGTTAAAAAAGACAGTTTGCTCTGGTCACTCTTACGAATATTGTAAAAACCGTTTATGAAAAATTGGAGGAAAGTCGGCTTATTATTAATTATGACTGAAGAACTGAGGACTGATCAGAATCTGTCGAGATTAAAAATAAGACTTATTTTTAATCTTTTTCATAAAAGAGAAAGGTTCTCAATTTGTCTATATATTTACATTGGACTTGAAAGATGCACTACAAACACATCAAAATAAAACAGTAATGATTGCGCATCATACGCTAATAGATGACGTTACCGGTATTATTTAGCCATCGCCTTTTTTGTCAATGTCAAATTGGCCACTAGTTGCTATTAACGCGTGTAATTGCGGGCGCCTGCAGGTGTCGACGACGGTGCACAACATAATAGTGGGCAAGCTGTGGGTGGACAACCACGGCGACATGGACATCAAGGGGGAGGCGGGCCCCGCGGCCGGCTACGTGGCGCACATCAAGTACCTGCCCTACGGCTACTTTAGCAAGGACACGCAGCGCAAGGTCACCGGCGTCGTCAAGGACCCGCAGGGAGTGGTACGTACTACCTACCAAGTCCGTCAACGTATTGCCATCATCATCCCATCATTGTCCCTGCTGGGCACGGGTCTCCTCTCAAAATACATCACTTGGGACAACTCACACACGGTCGTCTGATCCCAAATTAGGCAGGGCCTAAGCTATGGTAAACAGACTTTCATACAAACATTTGTCCTAGGTGGGAATCCACTAGAACACAAAGCCAGTCAAATATATATATATGTGTATATAGATAGATAGAAATCATTAAAATTAAATTTAAATAAATCTTTAAATTTAAACATTTACTTGTCGACAGCCGCGGTACGTGCTGCAGGGGTACTGGGACAGCCGCGTGGAGGTGGCGCCCGTGACCAGCGCGTCGGCGGACAACTCCGTGTGCAAGACGGGCAAGTTCGTGCTCGCCTGGGAGCGCGTGCCTGCGCCGCCCGACTCCGACAAGTGAGATATCATACTGACGTTGTTTTATGACTCATCAGAATTTACTGGTTAGTTTTTGTGACACTACAATAATATAAACGTCGCATTACTGGGAATGGGCAAATGTAGGAACTAACGCTACGTCAATCAATACAAATCTCCCTAAACTTGTATAACGCTAAAGACTACGCTTGTATAAGTACGGAATAACATTGTTGAAGTACGTAATGTCTAGTTTATATATAGTCGTAGTTCGTAAGCCAGCAACTGATTTTCATGACCATGTTCCTCTCGGGCGATAACTTGTAAAATGGTTCAGAGTTGTATTATGAAGCGTATATTGAAATATATATATAGTATATTGAAACTAGTACTAGAGGTGATCGGAAGAAGATCAAATTATAAAGTGCGTATTTGCGCATTGTTCGCAATGAAATGCTTTATAAGGGGACATACATCAATATATGCCATGCTGACTCCACTGTTCTTGACATGTAAATATAATGAACATATGACAAGTCTGTGTAAGGGAAAAATTTAATAGGCTGATAATACAGTCAAACACCCATAATATTTGTAAGCGTAACATAATTAAAAAGAAGTACGAAGGTGAGGAGAAATAAATGAATCTTGTAGATTTGCGTTACATGGAAAGAAATCAATATTGTTGTTTATATTCTTAATTATTGTTAGTGCACTAATACCACTACTATTTACGTTAAAGGTGGTACAACTTCACGCTGCTGGCGGCGCAGCTGAACGAGCCGGAGGAGGGCGTCGCGCCCACGGACTCGCGGCTGCGGCCCGACCAGCGCCTCATGGAGGAGGGGCTCTGGGACGAGGCCAACGCCGAGAAGCTGCGGCTGGAGGAGAAGCAGCGCGGTGCGCGGCGCGAGTTGGAGGCGGCGGCCGAGGCGGCTGCGGCGCGCGGCCTGCCAGCCCCCGCGCCGCCCCGCCCCGCCTGGTTCACGAGGCAGGCCGCGCCCTCGCACGCACACCTGCGCCATCTCTACACGCACCGCTACTGGGACTGCAAGGCGCGCCAGGACTGGGCCGCTTGCCCCGACATCTTCTAGCCTCCACTGCCCCCTCACGTCCCTCTCTACCCTATGTCTAGTGCGAGTTTTTTTAACGTCCTCGTTTGCTAACGCGTTACGTGCCTTGTATGCAACTTGCAACGTGGTAGACTTGTGCGAGGGTAGCGTCGCCGTACATATTTCTATCGAGAAACGAATGCTAATGCTGTATCTTTACCAGAGAGGTGTGGAAGCCAGCAGACTTTAAGTTTGACGCAACTATGTTTGTTAGGATAGTTACACGTCTACGTCGACCTCTGATAGGGTGTAATATTGTTTGAGATGTAAGTAGACGTTCATTTGGTTTTTCATAAATATAAAAAAGGAATGGTTAAACAAAATCTCTATTACACAAAGTATTTTAAAGAACTTACAGTTTCTTAGTACAATCCACACGCGTTCGGTCACATTAATTGACCGCGCTCTATTCACTTGAAACTCCCGCTACGGCTTCTTATTCTGTAAAAGTATTAAATGATAATAAGTGACTACTATGTAACTATAACGTTCCGCTATTGGTCGTCCAACGTTGTGCGAGTTTCTAAGGTAATTCTTCTGATCTTATTGCGAAAATTACGCTTAGGTTTTTATTATACCCAACAGAGCAGACAACGAAGTTTAAGGTGTGTTGGTGCATTTGGTAAAATCATACTTTTGTAGATAACATAATATTAAAATGTATAAATTGTGCTTTATGATCTGGTTGAGGTTAACTGCGTGAATACTATTGTAATATCTGTAATAACGGTCCTTAGAGTTGATGAATAAGTTTGTTGTAGTACGTTGAGTATGTGATACAAATTATAAGTTATATTTATGCGAAATTATTGCTTGATATAGGCATTGCATGAAACTAGGCCCTAAATAAAACAGACATGCACGACGAAAAAGTGCAACATTTTTCTACAAATCTCAGATTCTAATTTGTAAATATTGGAGTCAGCAAAGACAAAGACGCTAGCTAGAAACTGAATACGTCTGGATGCGCAGTCTCAAATCGAGTCTTGAATTAGTAAAAAAAAAATAATTTATAAAAATTATTACAAAAATCTGGTAATATTGTACTTTGTATCAATGTGATTACAATCATTTATTTATTTTGAATATAGCTTAGCAAAGTATTTATAAAATAATAAATTAACCTAGATAATGGCAAGTGGAAGTGACATTATAATGAAATCAGATTTTGATTTATCATAATTTATGAACATAACAGAAGAAATCTATGTAACTGTTTCGCTCCTCGATTATAAAATGTGTTTGTTTTCTTTAACTAAACCCATGATACACATGGTTGTTGTCAATATATTAGATATACAAAGGCTCGTGTGCAGTCTGCCGTCGTGTACAATGTTTCGTTGCACAAGCTGTAAAACTTGTTTGTAATGCCTTAACGTAGGAACAGTGGAGCATTATTAACGTAAGTGTTAAAAATGAACTCAAGTTTATATCAAAGTGTACTTAGTGACTTTGTCAGTAATCGACTGCTTAGAGAAACATAACGCCTTTGATATGGACTTGCGGTGACCTAGAGTATTTTTTAAGATCTATTAAAATTGTATATTTCAAGTGGATGTAAGATAATTTGTTAATATTTTTATTATAATAGAGTATTTGAATACAAAGCCATAACATCTGTATCATGTTGATTATGAAAATAAAATATGTCGCAGAAATGTTTTCTTTTATTTTTATTGCTTCACCTGAAAAATTTAATAACGCAAAAGGTTTATTTATCAATATTATAATTACTGCAGATAATGCCACTATCGGCACAAAACTGCTTGCCTGCCTTCCTGTCAATTAGTAGAGTCATAGCTTTTGTAGTAATAGATGCTTATATTGCTTATTTCACAAAAAAATTAAAACATATTTTATTAACACATTCCACATTTACAAGTCGCGCAAGGGCCGTGTTTGGTTCAAGATCTGTGTTACAGGTACCCCCTCATCCCCCACCGCGACGAGATACATTAAGCGAATACATTCACAAATTGTGTATGAATCTATCACAGTGCTTTGTTTTCTCGCATCCTGTGTCTATCTTTGTCGCTATGTTGGTTCTTACACTGCTGAGACCGGCAATTTTACACTGTCATGTCAGCTGCTATTAAATTATGAAATTAAAAACGTTCTAAATAATATCAGTGTACCCACCAAGTTTCAAAGCGCTGCGATTTTTTTTTCTTCCTGCCCCGATAAATGTCTATTTTTTCTATTATTATTGAGCTAAATAATAAGATGCCGCCGAAAAATACCATAGTGAATATGAAAAATGAATGAAAATCGACAAATGCTTGCTACAGTGATTTTTGGCTGGAACGACATATTTAAACTTCGGAGCATTGAGACGAACTAAGCACTAACGACTAGTGTATTATAGTGTAGTAGTAGGTTTCGATTACAAGCGTTAAAAATTTCAATCAACAATATCTTTGCATGTGGATTGAAATTTTTAACTCTGTTTTTAACATAACTTAAACAGTAAGTTTTGTTTTCGACTTCTAACGTTCTACAAATAAAACAAAAACGTCATTTCAACATTTTATTAAGAAAACGGAAACAGTGAAAAAGTACATAACTGTAAATTGCAGTTGGTTATAATATTTTTATAAACAAACAATATAAATTATAATATCACTCCATTATTACTCTGTGCTCTTGAACATAATAATATTACACACATTTTTAATGCACCCTTCATGGTACAGTTTCAAATACGAATTTAAGTTTCTTTTTTAATGTACTTTGCAAATGAGGAATGAAATATTAGTCGTTATTCGATAATATCGAAACAAAAATAATATATACTAAGTATGATTCAAAGAATAAGATGTGATGTTTAAAAATTTAACCAGAGACAGAGTAATAATGAGAGACCAATATACCATGTTAGCAGATAAATAAATTTTAATACGTATATAGATAGAGCAATTGTCTCATCATTCGAAAAACTAATCTGTATTATATTAATAACCGACCTCGGTTTAAAATAAATATAATAATAATGTTATATAAAGATTACATCGAAGTATGAAACAATTTAATTAACTTAAATTTCGTTATTTATACATTTACACTGTGCCAGTAGCAAGTTGAGGACATAGTCGCAAAATTTTAAAATTGTGAATTTAACAAAAAAATTTGAGTAGACAATAATTTTTTTTAAATCTCAATCTTGTTAAAAATTTGGGAAATCAACAATAAAAATATTGTATGGAGAGTGTTTACGATAATGTCCTCATAAGCTTCCGCTTCGATACTAAACTAATGAATATGTATTTAAATACATTTATTTCTGTTCATAAAATTAATTATAGCTCACATGTATTCAATAACAAACTAGTTTTATTAAAAATGTTGAGGCTTTTCGCGTAAAAAAATATTTATTAGCCATTAGATTTAAACAATAATGGTACGCCAAAATATCTTAGCTTTATTAATATTTTAGCAAAAAATGATTCTCCACAACGCTATAATCTGGCCTTTTAATGTGCATCCAGTCCGTGGCGCGGCTCTTGCTGATCTTTCAGTATCGAATAAGAAAGATTTTCCCACATACATTTTTAAAATAACGCTTTAAAGATGAAAGAGCCATATTTTTTATTCTCGACTGTAACAAGTAATAATCATTCAAAGAATATAAATTTTCATAGATCGGCCAGTGTACAACGTAGTTTGTAATCAACTGCCCCACATCCGACAATTCACGCCCGGACTTCTATCATCTATGATCACTATGCATTAAAAACAATTTAAGACCAAATTTTCTGCACATATTTACATATTTTACAAGAAATGAAATTATAAATAATATTTCTAAACCTTTTGATATGAGCTTCGCTTCAGTACACACAATCAGTACATACAACATTAGTGTTTTGACATGTACTGCATTAACAACAAATTTATGGAAGATACGATATTTACAAACTGCCGATGCAATAGATCTTTCTTGTTAAATAAATTATATGTAAATGAACGTCGCGTCGGCGTTTGACTTCAAAGCTAAAAAATTATAGACATACATTAAAGAACACACAACTTTCCTCCGTAAAAATGTTTTCAAAGAAATGCAATATATGAAAAAACTCTACTTAGTTTATATAGAGGTCTGTTAATCGAAGCTGGCGGTTACAATACTTACACAAATGCAATTACAGTACTATACCTAACGCGATCTGTCATCTCTGGTTCATTCACCGTTTTTCGTCACTATCTGTTTAATTGAAGATTTTATACATTATTTTATCTTTTAGATATTATTTTATAAAATTAAAAAAAAAAAAATAACATGCCTGGATCACTTTGCAATTTATTGTGCCGAACATTAACTTATATGTATAATTGTTTCATACACATAATTAGAGTTAAAATATATAGCGGTTAGTTAGTCCGGATACCGGATATCAGATATCTGGCCAACCTACCAACCCGATAGTCTTATATCCGGACAAACATTGACAATTGGTCTAACAATATATTAAATTATATCGAATATAACGATATTAAATTACTATCCAGTATTTGAACATACATTAATTTTAGACCTAATATAATATATTGAATTATCTGTCGGCTCATATCTAGATACCATTATGGTCTACCGCTTCAGAGTCAAGAAACAATTACAGAACGAATTTAAAATAAAATATAAGAACACCACAGATAAGTTAATGCTGTTATCTTGTTGGCAAATAATAAGAGCACAAAGATTTTATATTTTTTACTAAAAGAGAAAAAAAATCTATTTATCACTGTTACGCTCATAAGCGTGTCTTCTGTGCGCAAACGAGCTATATTTACACTTAAGGGCAAAAAATATGAAATAATTCCGGGTGCCTCCACAGACCACATAAACTATATGTGCATTATTTACTTGTACGCGCCAGCTTCAGTTAACCAAGCTGTTACATATAAAAGTATATAAAGATAATATGGGTAGCTTATCCTATTCGTATGACTTTTTAAATACATAAATAATTAAGGGCACAGAGCATTAGATATTTAATATTTATTGAGATACAAAATTGTCACCTACCAAAATTTAAATGTCGTTTTAAAAAATAAATTAACAAAAATATCTTTAATACAACAAATGCAGTAATAATTCCATAAGTCGACGAGTACAAATTCCATATTAATTTGTTTCTAATTTTTTACAAAACTGCTATTACAGCCATGTTATTTTTAGATTTCATAGATTTCATTATTCTCATATAAAAATATCGACGCTTGAAGGGCAAAACGGACTAAGCGACAGTTTGGTCGATATAGTTTTATACATTTTTAGAATCCCAAAAAAAAAATTCCTGTCTACTGATCACAGTAGTAATTCTGTGACGATTTTGATGTCGCTTAGGAATTTTTTTATTTGATAATAAATTCATCGATTTATGGAAACAAATGATATTGTTTAAATAATTATACCTATCAGAAAATTATTTATTTTTGTACCCTATATTTTTACCCTATCTTGAATTTTTTTGTCACACATCGCTAAGTATCTTTTTCCAAACTCTGTTAAACATCTTAATGTCGTTCAAGATATAGTATATGTAGTATCTGAAAACAATCGAGATAATTTGACAAATTAATGCTTCAAATTTTTAGCTGACTTGGTCTCTTCAGAGACTAGGTATTTATCTAATGCAAGATGTTACAAATTATTATTTGGATACAGTTTATTCTGAATAAGAAAATCCAGATTATATTTATCATAATAATATTGCTTAGGATTTTTTCCATTCCCTTATATATTTTTCAATTGTTTAGTTGGCTGGTAATCTTTTCCTATCTGAAATTTTATACTAAGTGACACTGACTTTCCTTATTAAACGAATTAGTAAATTAGAAAAGTCAGTGAAACAGGTAATTTTATATGATTTATTTTTATTTTTTCAAACTCTAAATAGCAAGTTCCTCTGTAAAATTGTTTCTTGGTAAATTTTGGTAACATTTCAAGCGTTGATATGCACCACAACACATGATTATCATAAAAGATCATTAAAAGAACAAGTGACATTATTCCAATTATTATAAAGTACTAGTATTATTATTTTATATATAATATAATTAGTTCTTAACTCATTATTATTTTTATATGTAATATACAATATTTGTTATAAAAATATAAGTATATTCAAGTAATGTTGTATGTATGTTACTTCTATTTTATGCTTTGTTACTATGGAAACTGCGGCAAAGCAGAATACAAAAAATGAGTGGTAATCATGACTCGTGTTGATTTGTTGGTTGGATAATTATAAAGACGCGAGTTTTATTAAACATGAATCACACAATAGCACATCTCCACGACGCTTGATAATAAATGCCTGTCCAAGTTGTTTTAATAGGTGACAATTTTCATTTGATAACAGCTTAGCTAAATTAACATGGCGCACAGCTTGAATTTAGGTGCAGATCGATAAGCAAATATTTATTTTAATAAAGTAAATAAATAACAAAAGTACTCTCGTCATCCTTCTTAAAATTATTTTGTTTAGCGGTAAGTCTTTGGAAAATGTAAATCTATATTAGTTCATAAATTAATCGAATTCAAAACCCATGCAATTATTAACTGCCCACATTATAATTCTAAGAGTATTGTTATTTAGGATTTATTTCGTTGAGAAAATACAGAAAACTCTTGTAACCCTTAAATTTTCGCACAAAAAACTTTAAAAAAGAATGAAGTTTATGTCGTTCCAAGAAACATTACGCCATTTTCATTATGCTTAGAGTATAAATCGAAATTAGGAAACCTTCAAAGCATCGACCGCACAGATTTCCAAGTAGTATTCCAACGGCACGCTGTGTTAACTCAACCAGCTTTAAAAATACATATAAAAGTTCCACCTACGATACCTATTAGAGAAAGCACATAGAAAAGATTTTTTTCTACATTTATTATTTTTTTATCTGGAAGTAAAGTAAGTAAGTCTCTTTTCATCCCATAGGTATTTACAATAATTTTAACTCATGATTAGTTTACAACGCCAGACACAAATTTTACGTGCAACAAATAGTACAGTAACACTTACTTAATATTACAATTTATATATTATGACAGGTATTAACATGTTATCATTAATTCTAATCTTAGGAATATTATCTATATGAAATAATAAGATCAATACTCACATTAAAAAATATATTTTTGTCGAGTTCAGCTTTTTTTTTACTTTACTGGACTAGCTTAGGTTACACACTCACCAGAATCGAATGCTCGGAATTTACTAAACGTGGGTACTAACAACATTTAATATTCAGTATCATAAATGATGCAACATTTTCAATCACGTCTTTTTTCAGAACACCAGACATCAGACTAAATGTGTCAACATAGCAGTTGTGGATTTAAAGGCAAACGGAACTAAGGCAGTTGGGGTAACCGAGTGCACTATTTGAAAAGAGGATATTCAAATGTCCCATACAAATTTCTACACGACTGTACATGTGTAATATACGCATAGAAAGTCTCAGCTTATATTGGGATATTTTAGATGTCATAACCAAAGAAACCATTGAAATTTTACAATACTAGCAAACCTATCTATCTGATGTCCTGTTAATTCAATTTTTAAACTGAAAAGCAACTGAGAGTACTAAATTGAACACACATAACTGAACAATTTGTTTATAAAGGAAACTGCAATATTGTTCTTGCTTAGTTCTGCCACTAAATTGACCATTAAATTAGGGGACTTATTTTTATAAATTATTAATAACGTTTATTTACAAACTCTCTGGTATACTTAGAACATACTGAAAGATGGACCAAACTCGTCACGCATTAGCTCAAATGATTTAAACTTAAAATCCACGAGATTTGTGAGGCAAAAGAATAAAACTCAGATCAATATTTCTATATCAGAATATGTACAAGAGGGATGTCTTTCAATGTTTTTACAATATACTAAAGTGGGATATTTTACAATCCAAATAAACCCCGAGGCATTTGTAAAACAGCGTGACTGGTACTTCGTTATAGGTCAGTTTTCAACTATATATAGTACTTTTCTTGATGCACTAGCGGCAACGAGCTCTTCAACAGAACAACTTGCAGCGCACTATATTCCATACAAGTGTTGCCCTATAAATAAAGTTACGTAAGCTACTCTTTACTACCGCTTAATAATTGTATTATGGCTAGTATTTTATTTACTTCAATGCTCAACATTGTTATTATTCAATAAATTTACACACGCGCATGGCCCTGCATAGCAGAACCTCTTTCAGTTATCATACGAATATAAAAATACTTTTTATTTACTATTTTCCTTATTACCATTCATTTGTCATTCGCGTGATATATTTCATAAACAAGTGACATGCAGGACGACCATCAATTGTTTAATTTATAACATTGATTCTAGATGACGTGTGAAGGTAACCCACCCAGGTTCCACAATAAACACTAAGTTATTGTTATACAAAACAGTTACACAATCGAATCATTTAGTAAAACATGCGGGTTAAGACGGGCCGCGAAATGCAATAAAATAATTGTTTAGTAACTTGCATAAAGCATTAATATAATTTGGGACAATTTTAAACAAAAACAATTCACACATAATTTAAAATACCGACAGCGAAATAACTAAGATGAAACGATGCCAATAAATCAGTTTGCGATCAATTTTGATAATAACCATACGCTTATATGGCCAGAGCACTTAAAAATATCCATTTTATTTACAGTGTAAAATAGTAAAACTTAGAAATATATAACAAATTAGATATGAGTAGCTAAGTAGTTAGAGAAACCTACCGAATATTGGTGATTACATAACAAAACCCAAATTCAATAAACATCAACATAAACAACATATAACGTGCTTTTTACATTCACTTCCGAACTTAATATGTTTGCCGCTGCATCCACCCCCGGCCGACTGCGCCCTACAAGATGTATAGAGAACTTCCCACGATGCTGTGCTATCGAAGAAGACTAATGTTAAGGACTAAACATAGTCTCTTATCGTTACAGTATGTACTAATTGCGGCCCGAACCAAGCACTATTAGCGATAAATTCAAGTCATGGGCAAACAATCGATTGTAGACCACCAGTCATTGTACTGTTTGCAGTTTCAGCTGGTTATCTAGAATATCAGACATTTTTAAAGCTCAAATTTTAACTTGTAAGATATATAGGTATTTAGTATAATCACACTGCGCTAGGACAAAACCAAATAAACGTACAGTATTCTGACCACTACAATTTCTTTATATTTAAAAAAAATTTCAAATAAAAACTTTATAAATTTCTTATACAATGAAGTGCGTTTAAACGTAAAAAAGTTTTTTTGTATTTACATAGGAAAATTTAATTACATTACCGAAATGTATTAAAGGTGTACATCAGATTATCTAATCACTTTAGAACTTTTCCGAGAACTTTATTAGAGCTACTCTGAAAACCTGACAGCGTCGCGGGAAGTGTCGATGACAAGGTACAATCCCTCAGAGTTATATGAAGTTGATCGCGAGTTATTGACTAGCATTTATTTATTTGGTTACAATATTAAGGAATTCTTTCACTTATTAGAACAAGACATTTGAAGATAACATCACAAAATAATAACAAAACTCGCGTTCAGTTTAAGTTATACGAAATAGAATCAACGTTTTTATTGGTGTTTTAACTTGGTTTCAGAACATTTATTTTTGAGATATTTATGTATAATCTAGTTAAGTCAGTCCAGGATGGTACCGGGTCTCAAACGTGTACTAGTGGTAGTAAGTATGGTAAGCAACATAATTTTTCTAACGTGAATGCAAATATAAGACAAATTTATAAGCTCTAAGACTGTTATATTTACAATGCGAAAATCCATGTCAAACAGGTTCATCACTATTTTACATTATTATAACCGACACACCCATCAACGTCCGAGCTCCGAGCTCGCCGAGGAGACGGCGCTACGCAATGAGCTTTTACTCCAAAAATTTTTCGTACGAAAATGTCCACTTCACTGCTATAACACTCACATTACGACATATACCATTTTAACTCGACAATTTTTTTAGGAACAGCCACTTTCTCGCAAATCGCACATTCGTTTGGCCATTACGACACATAAATCGTCATAATTTTATTCGATAATAATATTTAAGCGATCGTAATAAGAAGCCGAATAGTGGCAACTGCGCACCAAATACTCCTAAGAATCTGATAGGTAACCAAGTAATAGTCTGTGCTACGTTTCGTTGGAGCGTTCCACTGGCACGACCGTCGCCCTGAATCGTCACATCCCACAAAACCTACGGATATACTGGAAGCCTACGTCGAGCGCTGCCTCACTCGCTGAAGTAGCGAACCTTGCCGCCTCCGCAACGCACCACGTCCTCCCACGCTGAAAACGTAAAATGAGCGTCAACATTAATCGGTCCCAAGCATCGTTGCAGACAATCAGATACAGAGTAAGAAAAAGAGAGAGAGTGAGACAGAGAGAGCGGTACCGGCGCCGACGTAGTCCACGAGCTGCAGCAGCAGGAGGTCGGGCGCGGCGGCGGGCGCGGCGCGGCGCGGCGGCACGTAGCGCAGCGCGGCGCTGCCCGCGCGCACGGGCACCGCCTCCGCCGCGTCCGCTGCGTCACGCACCAGGTCACAGCGCGCGCGCCGCGGGGCCGCGCCCAATAGTTGCTCGTTCACATCGAACCCGAAAGTGACGCCATCCATGTCTCGCGGTCGCGCTGCTGAGTCCAGCAGCACGACGGGCGGTCGCCTGTCGGCCACCACGTCGGGCGCAGGAGGCGCGGGCGGCGGCTCGACGCGCTCCTTGCGCGCGCGCGCGGGCTGCGCGGTGGGCTTGTCGCGAGCGCGCCTCGTTGCCAGCGCCGGGTAATCACCATCTACGGGCGGCGCGGCGGCCGCCTCGCCCTCCGCGTAGAAGTTACAAGACTCGATCAGGTCGGGGATGTTGTGACGCGTGCGCGCGATGTCGGCATACGAGGCGTGCGGGGCGGGAGGCGGGCGTGCCGGTGCGTCGGCAGGCAGCGAATGCACAGAGTCAAGGTCGTCGTTGGAGTCGTTGCTGCGGTCGGAAGGCGCGCGGCGAGGGGAGGGCACGCGTGTGCGACGCGGCGGGTCAGTATTGGCGTCGTCGTGGCGGCGGCGCGGCTTCCGCTTCTTGGTAACCGTTTGAAAGTCGGTAAGCTCGACTGCGGCGGCGGCTGCCGTGGCGTCGGGCGCGTCATGTTCGCGGAAGTAGAAGGTGTCGCGCGAGTCGTCGCCCCACGAGCGGCGCTCGGGCTTGGCGGGCGTGGGCTCGGGCCAAGGCTGCGCGCGCGGCTCGGGCTCGTCTGTGAGGTCCTCGAGCTTGGTGCGCGACAGCTCCTCGAGAGACGAGGCGCGCTTGATCTTGTTCTCCTTGTCCTTGCGCCGCTCGGAGGAGCGCTTCTTCCCGCCCTTGTCGTCGGAGTCGTCCTTGTGCTTGGCGCGCCCTAACTTGTGACCGCGGGCGCTATCCGCGTTAGACTCTATAAACCGTAGCACCTCATTGAGATCCTTGTTGCCCTGATAGCCATCTATTTGATGAGATTTAATGACCGTTTCGTTTTTTGATGATTTTTTCCTTCGAGGTTTCTTGTGTTGACTAGATCCTGAGAGGGGTGAACTGAATCCTTGTACTGCATTGCCATTTTCGTCTAGAGATTTCTGTAAACGGTAGTGCACAGTGAGTATAGGCACCTGAATAGGAAGGAAAAATTATTATTAATAAACAGTGATCACCCTGTTTACATCGCAAACATCTATCCCCATCTCCCCAAACTAACCAACATGACTAAAATTCTATCTGCAAAAATTTTTCATTTCATTTCACACCTTAAACAGCTACGTTTCATCATAAAATGCTAAGCACAGTGATCTTTCCTAAGCTTTCTTTAGCAACCTACATATGTACGTTATTATTTATATAAAATAAATGCTGCCTAGAACAGCGTGATAAGATAGCAAATAGTTTTAACTGTATTAGTAAATTCATTTCACATTCCGTCTTTGCAAATACAGATGAAAAAAAAAAACTCGCCTTATATTCGTCGGTAGCAGAAGACACGGTAGATCCATAATTAGGTCGCGAGAGCGGTAGTCCGTTGAAGCTACTGGAGATGACGCTGCGAGGCTGCTGCCAAAATTCAACACATTATCGAACTTATTCCATCGCAATGAATAAAGAAATAACGATGCATCAATTCCTTGTAGGCGTAAAAAAAGTAAGGCAAAAAACGCAACACAAACTCGCGTTAGGTCCCTTCCATACTTTTCGATCGATCCTAATTTATAACAGGTAAATTCAATTTAATATTAATAATTCACAAAATATTATCGTATTAGCTTAAAAATTAGTAACCTTAGTTTCGATTCATAACGTATCTCATTTTATTATTATACATTTATAATCTTCCCCTTTTTAAAGAAAAAAAAATTGTTGATGAATATACAAACATGAACATTATACTTGGCAACATTTGCTATGAAAAAATAATAGTGAATACGATTATCCTTGAGGATATTTTGTCCTCATTCCTGGCCTTTTGGAACAACTGGAGATTATTTTTTTATACATCCCCACTTCTCCCAACACCATGGGGTTCAAGTTGGTAAGAACCTTTCTACATTTCTAAACGGATATACCTTTACCGCACCT
>DWNH01000179.1:0-18103 GCA_018249895.1 Tiana niger
ATATTTACATACCATCTTTGTACCTACCCATATTTGTGCAAATAAATGATTTTGTCTTTGTCTTTGTCTTTGTCTTTCTTTGATTTGAAGGAAACAAAACTAAAACCAGATTTTTTTTATTAAGATGGCTAGCAATGCCAATGTAGCGTTAAGGTTTTTATCACTAGTATATTTGTTTCCAAATTTTACAATGACGGTCGAACAAGGGAAATTTATGACGTCATAATTGTCAGCGCTGAATTCCCTATCGTAGCTTCTGTTTGATTACCTCTTGAAGTCTTTATACTGGAGGAATTTTATTTGTGATTGGTAGCCGTAGCATGGTTGGAAGAATGGTGTGGTTGCTGGAGTTCACTAAAAACGAGGCGACCATCTTAGTTTTCAGAAGTGGCAACGTAATCAATCTCAGGTAGAACTAAGGTACTACTTCAAGTTGCAAGTTGATGTCCATGGGTTGAAGTGACCTAATACCAGGTGGTCTGCATGCTCGTTTGCTACTTTTATTCATTAAAAAGAAAATATTTTTTGTTAACTATCTAGAACTATGCAATTTATTCCAGTTCACTGTCAATATTGATTTAATGAATCTAGGATACTTCACAAGCAAATTAATGGGAAATACTTTTAACGAGCTTTCAAATCGCAGTAATATTTATTTCTGTCTATTATATGAAATTAAGTTTAATATGATGATAACATTCTAATTGTAATTAACGTAATTAAGTAATTATTGTAATTAAGTTAGGTGCTTAATTTTTCTTTACTTCAAACATATGTGTTTAGCTTTGTGTTTAAAATATTTTTGCAAATTATTTTCGTATTTTACTTTCTAACAAGATAGTTTTTGACGTTTTCTCCACATAACAAATCTCATATACAACTCTCCCTATTTTAGTTTTCAAATGTTCGATATATGTAAAGGCTCTTTTTAAATTGGTTTAATGGTTTTTGTTTGTAAAATATTTGATGACTAATGATAATGATATTTCACACTGTTTGAACGAATTGATTTTAGTAAGTAGTTGTATTTTAGCACTTAGATGTATGTATGTTAAGTAATATTAATTTTGTCGTAGACTTATATTTGTAGGCTAAATATTTAATTAATTAGATATGAGTTATTGATGATGTGTAAGGTGAGTGGTCAGCATGGGTTGGGAGACACTAGCTTTTGGTTTTGTCTTGTGGGCGTTTGTGTGATTTGAGACGAGACTAATACGAACGCAACGATTGCATGTTGTAACGTACGGCCCGTTCGGACTGCCAACCGGTTGGTGCGGCCGCCCTCGGCGACTAGCATTCTCGAGCATGCGCTGTATACATTGAGACTATCGCTTCTTCCAAAAATTTTAAACAAGTACCTAAGTAGTCGGTCGTACGACACAGACATTCGGTCGGAGGATGGTGCGGTCGGTTCGGATATTCAGACGCGGATCGTAGCTCTCGCAGTGTGCCTTAGGCGTCGGTGATAAGGTTCAAATTCTGTTAACCTGTCTCGGATACAGCGCCACGCTCGGGTATACAATATCGTGACGCTTCAGTTTACCGATTGCTGTCCATATCGCACGTGAATGACATCACATTTAAATGCACAATTATTATTTTCTGGTTGTCGTGGTAACCCCTCCCTGTGTTTGTTTATATTGCAATTATTATTATACCTTTCGATTAATTTAATTTTTTAAATTTCTATTATCAACAGTAGCGAATCTTATTTTTCTCTTTCAAATTTTTTTTGCCAATATTGTTGTTTATTTTCAAGTTATAATAAAGAGCAAGGCTTCTTAATATTAATGTTAGATGATTATATATAAGGCAATATGATCTGTATGTGCAATAAGTATAATAAGGCACTCGTCAATTTAGAGTAAAATTGTGCTATAAGTTCATTGTTGTAAACGTAATTGTAAAATACTTCAATCTGAATTTCATAGTCATATAGAATTTAAAAATAAAAGTAAGGTAGGCAAACGAAAGTAGGTTTAATTTAAGCAAAGAGATGTAAGGGTTCCTTCGCAGCGGCGATATTTGTCAATTGAATAACGATGTTTAGGCTTTGTACATTCGGCTGGTAGGGTCCTTCCTCGCTAGGAGCGATCGGTGTTTATTTTTATACATATTTATTATTTTAAAGAATGTTGTATTATTGAAAGAGTCGTTATACCGGATCGCACCCGTAGAGTGGAGGGAGTAGGTCAGTTGTGTTGTGGCGTAGGGCGTAGGCGCGTCCCAGTTACCGTTAGGGCGAGTCCGGGCGAGCAACCAAAAGCTGGTGTGAGGTCACCATCCTCTGTCCGACTGTCGCAGGTCGGGCTCGTTCCGCGCGTCGCGCTCGGCCACCGCCTCGCGCGCCACCGTGGCCGCGCCGCCCTCTGCCGCGAGCGCCGCGTCCGCCGCGCCGCACGCGCCGCACGCCCTCAGCGGCAGCCTGTCCGCGCACCCGCTGCTGCCGCTGCCGCCCGGATCCGACGGTGGGTAACTTTATTCTTCAAGTATTAGCAAACGAGCATGCAGGCAACTTAATGTTAAGCGGTCACTACAGCTCAACGACATCCATATTCAACTTTAAATAGAACTGAAGTAATATGTGACGTAGTGGTGCATACTTGCGTTGCTGCTCTTGAGGACTAATGATTAATCGCGATCGAACTAAGTCATCGACCTGTAAGTATACTCTTACTGCTTGTCTTCGTTCATCTGGTATGTATTTATTTATTTATTTACATTTTTTTTATATAAAATATAACAAAGGGCAAACATAATTCCTCGTGGCATTATCCGTCAGTCAATGTATAATTTTAATATTATGATTTTGTGCAGTGTACAGTAGGTACAGTTTTACTTTAAGTTATTGATATATTCTATTTTCTCACTGTAGCTGATACGGACTAAGTCCACAAATATTGCAAAAATACGATTTAAGATTGGTTCAATTATAATACTACCTTTAAAATCTGCTTGACCGGTTGTTTAAAAATATTTTGTCTCAGCATCACAATCTCTCTGCGTGGAATTCTTATACGCATTCAAATTATCTCATATATCCCTATCAAAATTCTTTTTTTGATGATACTAATTTACACATTATTTATATCTGTTTGCAATGTTAATAAGAATAAGAAAAATGCCAGTTACTAAATTAACGATTCTACTGTATGCAGTCTTTTTGACTAGTTCAAGCTATTATTGTATTACTATGGGTTGTAAAAGTCCTCTATGACCAATGAATGTCATCCATAAGGTCTATAATGTGTGTAATGTGTAAACTGTTTGCACACAGCGATTTCCCTGGAGTGGGACAAGCAACCTCACTACCTGGAGGCCTCTCTGATGATGAAGGGCTACACGGCGGAGGAGGCGCGGCGGCGCTCGGAGGGCGCTCGCCCGCATCGCCCGCCTCGCCCGCCGCTCGCTCCTACCGCCTATGCCGCCACGAGGGACAAGGTACACACACACAGCGTGCACAATTATACCTCACTACAGGCTAGACTACATCACGCTACTGGCATACGTAAACGCAAACACACAGGCGTACATACAATAATAATCACAGCGTCTCTACCTCGGCTAGCCCCTATAAAATTTGCAGTTCAAGTATGTTTATTTACTGTGCAGCACGCAATAGTGCTGCATGAAAAACATACACAGTACAGCTTGCCTTTACAGATTTACACCACTTGAAATCTCACATAGTCATCATAAAACTACAGACTCTTCCATGTGAGATTTCTTAAGATTTAGAAGGTTCCTTACATCTTATGCAGGTACACAAGAAATGTAAAACATAGAGTATGCATTCATTACGGAGTAACACCGTAGTACATCCAATTAATTTAGTGAAATGTATTTTACAAAGTATTTTCAAAATACATAATTTAATATGTCTTAACCGATTTGATAAATGAGCGTGTCGTAAAATCAGCAATGTTTTGTTTCTCTCTTTCAGCTCAGAAAACTGTACAGCGACCAAATCGTAAGAGCCTCGTTAAAAATTGGCATATTACCTTTATGTGTCTAATCTTTTCGATTTTCACACCTAACATGCATACATAATGTTGTGTCCTCTTATGTAATGTTTATGGCTAAGAAATAGTTATATGGCAACTAAATAGTTTAAAATAAATATAAAAATAGATTCGCTAATAAAAGGGAAGTTTATTTTGATCTCATATACATAATTAACTTAATGAAATGTTTTTTATCAAATGCCATATATCTATAATTCAATATTCATACGGTTGGCATGATTGTGTATTACACTTAAAATGTATCATCTAAATTACATATTTAAATTATTTTGTCTTTTATGTCATTGACCTACCTCATTTGTGACAGTGTTCTTAAATATTTAAGTTTTATAAAAGTTATTTAATAACCCATTAGAATAAAAAAATAATTTAACTAATTTATTTAAATGTTAGGAGTTTTTGATCTTGTCTTATGTGATATTCCAGAGAAAAGACAACTTCTAATTTTTTAGAGTAACTTGTAAACAAATGCACTACATCTTGCACACTTTCTGAATTGCACTGGGCACTGGGTTTCATATTGTTTACAGTAGTGTGGATTAGTGTACCATTGTTATGTGTGGATGTTAATATTACAGGTGGGTCCCGAAGTAGTGACCCATGCAGAGGTCAATCATCATCCTACGGAGGGTTCGCCTCTGCCTCATCGGACGACGACACCATTGGTGAGAGCTTTTGATTTAATAGCTTTATGTGCGATGAGGAGGCTATGTAGCATTAACATTTATCGTTTATGAGATTCTTCTTTGTTGAACATATTGTGTACATGGTTGTGTGGTGGCGCTAGGTATCTCCGGAGAGTACGTGGACGGCGAGTGTTCGCGGCAGTGGTCGCGCGCGCGCACCCACTCCGCCGCCTCGTGGGCGCCCGGCCTCGCCAGGTCAGACCGCCTCGCACACGCACACTCACACTCACACGCACACCCTCACACACACCCACACCCGCACGCACACTGCCACGCGCCCTGCCGCCGCCGAGCCCCTCTCTAGCGCCTATCCGGACTTCGTGCTCGCCAAGCAATCGAACAGCTTCAAGAAGTCGTCGGAGCGGCTCGAGTACGAGCTGTCGCAGTGCAACATGTACTCGGCGTGCCCGTCCACGCACTCGTCGCGCTCCGGTGGCTCGCTGCTGCTCGAGGAGGAGGAGGCGGGCGCGTCGCCGCCGCCACGACCGCCCGCGCGCCGCTCCGCGTCCTGCCGCAACCTGCGCGACTTCAGCTTCGACGATGCCGGTCGCGCAAAGCGCCGCGCCGACGCCAAGCGCGACGCGCGCTCCATGCTCGCCGACCTCGATGCCTATCATCCCCTTTCCTCCTCCGGTCGTCGCGTAGACTCGCCCATTACGCGCTACGACGACGCGCGTACACTCGCTTTCGTGCTCGGCGACCGCGGATCGATAGAATCGCAACGCGAGATGATTGGCCGCACCTACTCGTCGAGCTTCCCGGGCGCCATCAGCGAGCCGCGCCTCGATCTGCCCGCCTTTGTGCGCAGCGGCTCCCAGGATGACATCTCGCATGATAGTTACGAGCTTATCGAGCGCTCCGACGATGAGTGCTCCGAGAACAGGCGGTACGCGAGAATCCGTCCACGTGGTTCCGTGGCGCACACGCGCTCTTGCTCTCTCGACTCCGGCAACGACCTGCCCTCCGATGACGATCAGTCAATATCTCATTTGTCGGAGTGTGAGGATCAAGAAACCAATCTTAACATCGTAGGCATCAAGTACAAGAGCGACAACGATATTCCGCTCGATCCGTTTCTTTTGGACGATCCACGAGTATTGCCGCGCGAAAAATTGTCCGTTCGGTCCGACGGCAACTTCTATAAAGAAATTAAGAGAGCCCTTGGTTCCAGGACATCTAGCCAAGAGTCCAAAAGCGATATATACGATTCGAAGCTATCTAAAAGCAGTGCAGAATCCAGTAAGAAGTCTCGCGACAGCGTTTATCACACTGACAGTAAGAAGTCACGTGAAACTTTAAAAAGTAAGAGCTCCGACAGATCAGGTTCGCGAACTTCAAGCCAAGATTCTAAGTCTGATTACTATGATTGTAAAAAGAACTTGTATGAGACAGCTGAAGAAATGAACATGAGACGGCGCAGCGTTACAAGTATTCAGAATGCATATTTAGATCCGTTTGAGCCGATATCACCATCATCTAGCCCAGACTCTGGTAAAGATTTTTATGATACTCAATCTACTTTTATTGGTATGGAAAAACCCGAATACAGAGAGAAAACAATATTTGATAAGTCTCATGAAGACTTAATTAATAACATTGCAACTTCACCTAACTTTTACCATATCCCCACCCCATATTCTACATTTCCAAGCAATAATAAACATAAGGAACCCTCCCCAATGCATTCTGCAAGTTTACAAAACGTTGAGCTTGAGCAGTACTGTCACTACTCTGATTTAAGTCCTCCGAAAAAATTTGAAGAGATATCTACAGAGGAAGAAGATAATCATCCACATACAACACATATATGGCCAGAAAAAATACTGGGTCTAGACACAGAAATTGATAGCAACAGAGCTGCTAAAATCCACAGTTATCAGCGACGTCGCTCTTCTGATACCATATTCAGCTTTGATAAAGATAAAATAGAATCATTAACTAGATCAACCAGCAAGGAAAATCCCCCGACGTCGCATTTAGTTAAGGAATCGTCGAATGAATCAGATGTTAATGTCCGCATTTTGCCCGCAATGGACAGTATTGAATACGCTAAAAATAAAGCTAAAGCAGCGGCAATGCAATCTGGAACGCCTTCAATATTACAATCTGAATTTGATAAGTCCATGCGTGGAAAAGTTCATACACATATGGTTAGAAAAGAGAGTTTGAAAGAGGAGCTAATGGCTAAAACACACTTTGATGAGTACAATCCTAAATTGATACTAGAAACTAGTTCTAGCAGCCGCCTTGCTGATACCGCTGCACCATACACTCACCCTACTGTGGAGCGTACCAAGAGTGATCCGAATAGCTTAGCAAATAGACCTAGGTTTAGTAGCGTTAATTCTAGAAGGCATGTTTTAATGCACCAAAAATCTATCGACTTAACTCCAGCTGAATCTAGCGACGAAGATTACATATTTCGACAAATACCCAGTGCTCCACCCATTGCTACTAAACGATCTCATTTCGAACTTCCTTCAAGACATCCGGATGCGCGATCACCGTTTGACTTGCCGAAGAATTATTTTAAAGAGTTCGACGCTTTTAAAGCTGGTTTTGTGGAAAGCAAAAAGTCCAGCGATGACGGTTATGATATTCCATATGTTTTGCACAAACGACATGTTATGAATGGAACGGCACCATCACCACTCGATGATAAAAGACCACCACCTGATATTATTATGTTGCCACCTCAAAATGGACGGCATATTGTTAGCGCTCATCCTAGATGCAAGTATCATGACCACCCTAAGTCGCCACGATCTCCCAAGTCTCCAAAGTCACCTAAGTCACCTAAATCTCCCAAATCGCCAAAATCACCAAAGTCCCCTAAATCGCCTAAATCCCCAAAGTCGCCAAGAACCAATATTCAGTCAGATCACGTGTCAAAGTATTTAGAAGTTGAAAATCGTGATTTTCTCTTTACTCAAAATATTGATTTGTCTAAAGTTAATCCTGTTACGTTGGAGGTGGACAAAAGCGGCCAAATGCAGCATTTACTCAGTCCTAAAAGAGATATTTCAAAGACTTTAGATTCCGCATTGCTTGAGACACTAAATTCTAAATTAAGCCAAATTGAAAGTGATTCTGCGACAAGTTCCAAAACTGACAGCATGAGGCAAGAACCTCAATATCCTCATGATATTAAATTTACTATTAACGGGCGAAATATTTCACAAGCTCCAATTTCTAAAGAACCAAAGCCGCTTACGGCAGCTGAAAAATTACGAGCTGACATTAAATCCAAATCTGAAAAACTTCCGCCGAAAAGAGGTCAGAAGTGCAGAGGAACTGGTAAAAAAGGAGTTTGTGGAAAAGTAAAAAATAAGACTACAAACAAAATTCGTATAACATCATTCTCTTCAGACGATGAAAGCGTAGACTCTGATGATGTATTTGGAACCACTGAGGCTGCACCGAAGCTTGAGTTCTCTCCCCCGCAATCGCGTAAAGACCTTGAACCTATTTTGCAATTGGAATATGATAAAATCACATCTGGAGCATGGCATAGAGGTCAAACCATGAGCTCTACTGAAATTGAAGGATCTCCCCCACAGTGTCGTAAACTGGCTGAACTAGAAGCGAAGTATAATCCCCAAGTATTGGATACTACTTGTAATGCGACCGAGTTACGTCGCATATCTGAGAGGTCAATATCGATTCCAAGTTCTGAAGATGATTTAGCTATAGGTAAACAACAGGCCACAGAGATCAAGCAAGTGAGTAAAGAAAGTTCTACATGGGAGTATAATGAAAATATACCATCACCGATCTTAGAAAGTACAGAGTTTCTGAAATCTGACGATGAACTTTTAGTTGACATGGAGATTCAAAAAGTCACTGGCATACGAACGCAGTCGGAAGAGAAAAGTGAACCAGAGAAAAAAGACTTTACTAAATTAGACATAAAAAAGAGTTTGCGTGATGAATTGATTTCGCCGATGTTACGTAAAACTGGCGGTACTCCTATTCTTTTTGCTCATGCAAGATTAAACCTTTCAGAAGGATCAGTGTTTTCGCTGCAGCGCCAAAAAGCCACTCTAGACTCTCCAACAGCTAGTCGTAGAGCAAAGAGCTTGGACACTCCAGTTATACAATTACACAGATTGCCACCTATGAATGCGTTTTCTTCGAAAGATGATACGGTTGAAGACATCAACGAAGAAGGTGAAATTTTAGAAGAAAAACCATTGATAGAAGAAAAAACTGTAAAGGTTAATGGATTGAAGAAAGAAACCATTGGAAAAATTGAGGAAATAGAAGAAGAACAATTTGGTGAGGCTCCTTCAGAAGTGAAGTCCGTTATAATTGATAACGAAGAGTTGAAACTGCTAGAAGATTTAGTTGAGCAGCGTCGACCCCGATCATTTAAACGTCGCTATGATCTAACAAAAATTAAATCTCAAGTAAAATCGCCGTCGAGGTCACCGCTTAGTCGATCTCCCCTTTCACGTTCTCCGTTATCTAAATCACCTTCCAGATCACCGACTTCCTCACTTAATTCTCCAAGAGGGAGTATAAGGAAATTATCAGATTTAAGTGAAGATCAAATAGTACCTGATATAGAAAGAATAAAACGCAAAGAAAAGAAGAAGCTGACATTAAAACCGAAAGCGGATGACAAACAAAAAATAGGCGGCAAATTAAATAAGGGGGGTTCCCTGGATACAAATGCTACTAGAGTAAAATCTCTACAAACACAAAAATCACTTCCATCTTCACTTAAAGAGCGACCAGATTTCCTAACTGTTCCTGCATTGGATATAGCGCGTGCTAAGAGTCAAGAATTAGAACAAACTGCTAAGAAAGTCTCTAAAGAAAACTCTAAATCGCTTGAAAAAATGGAAGTTAAACGTGGAGGAAGTAAGGAGAGAACAAAATCACAAGAAGACAGTGACACAGAAATTGCTAAGCGAAAAGAGAAACAACAAATGCTCTTTGAGGCCGCTTTGAAACAGACTAAAACTCTAATAAGTCCCGTGAAAGATACAATGCCACCATTCCCGCCACCTGAAGATAAAATTTTAGTAAAAACTGAAGGAGACAAAATAATAATAGAGACTAAAATCAACAGTAAAGCAGAAGATCATGTTTTTATTGCCAAATCTCCTAAGAAGTTAGACAATAAATTAAGTGGCAAAATAAGTAGAAGTTTTGAAGATCAAAAAACTTCGAAGACGAATAATAAGATTAATAAAAGCCTGGACGATAAATCAGTTGAATCAGATGACAAATTTGATGACCTTGCAGCCTTACAAAAATCGCCGAAAACTTTGTCTAAAAAACAAGAAATTAAACAACAGATTGAAGGTAAAGTAGTGTATCAAAAGGTTCATCCGAGCGTGAAGTCAAAAAGTTTGGATCGAAAGGCGGATGTACATCTAGACGCCAAAGCCAAATCTAAAAGTCTTGATAGAAACTATGTCACGCCTATTACAGAACCTCCACCACTTAAACCAATTCCTGATAAGCATTTTAAACAGGAAGTAGTTACAGTCGATGTGCATTCATCAGTATCTGAACAAGAATCACTTAAAGAATCAGAAAACAAAGAAGTATCGCCATCTCACAGCTATAAAGAAAAAACTGAAGATGATTCTTCAATCGAATGGATGACTAGCTCACAGCACACAGTTATTGAAAACGATACACAAACTGTAATAATGGAGCGAAGAAAAATTGACTTGTATAATAAACAAAGACAAACTGAATTGCAAGAAAGTAGAAGTTCCCAAGATTTACATACTTTACTTGCAGAAAAGAAACCAGAGGTTATGCGTTTAACTAGTGAAGAAGAATCCTTGACTGAAGTGAGTGAACTTAAAATGTCAGATGAAAGCAACATGTTAGGTATTTCACTGCCATATATCGATGCGGATAGCTCATCAGATCAAGACCAAGCTTCCAAAAAAGATAAAAAATCTAAATTGTATAGGGGCAAAAGTGATGATACAGGTTCGTGGATGACAGTTGATTATGAAGAATACACCGTGGACACAGAATTACCTCTTTCTGATACAAGCAATAAAACAAACAAGAGAAAACCGCTAGATCCTCAAAGCACATTTGATGAATCTTCGGCAAGTTTAGTTGAATTCTTGAAAAATGAATCAATGTCACAAATATTTTCGGAAACAGAAGCTGAATGCGATACTCGGCCCACGAAAGGTCCTTCAAAGCCGATGGATTTAGCGTTAAAGTTTAAAAATAAAAATAAAATTATAGTTACGCCTCCTCAAGAAAACAGTCCTACTATTGAAAACATACCGTTTATAGATTCAAGTTCGTCTAAATCCATTTATAAATCAGAATCAGGAGAGCAAACTGGAAGTTCAGGTAGTGCTAACGATATATCTCCTACCGAACAAAAAGCAGAACACAAAGCTTTACTAACGACGAAATCAAGACGCAGTGAATTATTAAAGTTAAGTGCAGAGCGCTCAAGAAGTTCTGAATCGACTTCTTGGACAAGCATTGAAAAAGATGTCAGTCCGTCTAGTGCTAACATCAAAGGCAGTTCAATTGATGATGAATCCAGTGTAAGTTGTTCAATAGCAAGACCTTTAGGAATATCACAGGACATTGAGAAATTAAATAAAAAAGATCGAGAATGTCTAGAGGAGCTAAAACAAGCTATGGAATATGGAGAGGAGCATTTATTGTCTCAGCATACCTTATCTAGTGAACACTCTAAATCGAATTCTAAATCGCCTTCACCAATACCGGAGCTCGGCCGAATTGAAAGTCCGCGAAGTCCTTCCAAGTATGGCACAAGAAAATCTCCTACGCCGACATTAGAAAAGCAAGGCCAGGTAGATTCACAAAAGGCTCCTACGGATTCTGAGTCTAGTTCAGAAAGTATAGATAAAACCGTAGAACAACTTTCTAGGCCCAATGTAAGGAAGAGCGCTCTAGATAAAATAGGCAAATGTGTGATTGAGGAGTCAGAATCAAGTCAGTCCGCTGCTTCGAAAGATTCCGATATGAAAAAAGAACTGCAAAAAACGGTAAAAAAGACAACTAAAATTGCTATTACCATATCCCAAGAAGATCAAAATACTACTATTGATTTTGATGATGACGGTAATGTTATAACGTCCTCATTTGAAAGAGATCACATGAAAAAGAGAGCTTTGAAAGATACGGATCAAAAGAGCTCCTCTAAATCCAGTATGGATACAACTACTACTACCACTCCTTCTAAGGGTTCATTGAGTGTTGACGATTCTTCCTCAAGAAGAAAGGGACGTCTTGATGAGCAAAAGAGCTCTTCGAAGTCCAGTATGGACTCCAGGGGTTCCCTCAGTGTAGAATCTAGAGGTTCTTTCGAGACCACAGAGTCTACTTCAGGATCTTTAGGAGAAGCATACCGACGTGGAGAAGAGTTAAAACCGACATGGCGTCCTTTCTTTGGTGCTTCAGGCAGTGAAAATAGTACTAGTATTGAAGAGGCTTGGATACCTCAAGATCACGAAGGATATGAAAGCCTTAACGTTAACAAAGATGCGTTCGAATATAGTAACCAGAGACTTTTAGATGATTTTCAAACATTCTCTAAAAATCCTCCTTTGTCGTCAAATACTTCCAAAGATTCTACAGAAGCAGATTTCACAGACGATTTAAATGATTTTCCTGTTAATTTTCTCTATCCTTCAACATCATCAACTGCTTCTGATGTCGTTATTGGTTACGGTCAGAATTTTGGCCGAACATTATCAAGAATATCAGAAAGAAGCACTGCGTCTGAAAAGACAAGTGCGGACGAAGATTCAACTAAAGCCTGTTCGAGATCCGAGAGCATCAATGAAGAATCTTTGAATTCTAGTGACCATCAAGCTAGTCTTAGCTCAGATCCACCGAGCAATGCTAATGTTGCATACATATCAGACACCGACAGAAGAACGTCGGCGGAGATGCCTGATATTCCTATTGATCAGACTAAAATCAGTGAAATGTATTCAGAGTCAAAGAGAGATGCTGAAAAAGTTAACAAGAAAATAGACGAAACAAAAAAATCTGCAGATAACTCTGCAAGAGTCAGTCCTTTAAGGGCCCCGTCGAAACAGTCCAGTGAGAGCCAAGATTCGGAAGACTGGCCTTTGCCTGAATTACCACCACAAGCGGCAAACAAGGATATTCCAGAAATGACTAGACAAAAATCAAGTGACTTTGAAGAGTGGCCTTCACTACCATCTAGTCTTTTAGAAACCCCAATTGTTGAAAAAGTCCACATTTATTACATGAGCAATGAACCTGAACAAGCGATGAAAGTTACTATTCAATCTGAAAGTTCTAAAGGTCATATTGGTTCCGATGATGACAGTGACACTTTAAATAATGATGACGACTTAGAGAGAGATGTTCCAGAATCAAAGTCAGATAAAATCAATGAACCCGTTACGGATGTTACACAAAAAAGTCCTAAGATACCTTATGACCAATCAGGGTACATGGTGGACCCTTTGGAGAAACAAGACGAATTTACTTGCCTTAATAAAGGTGTCGTACCTAATTATGATAAATCATGTTTAAGTGGGACCATCAGTAAAGCAACTTGTTTAATGGGAGACATGGGTGCTTGTTGCTCGCGTGCTGAAAATAAATCTTTCGCTATTAAAAGCAACCTTGAAGAAAAGGTAATAATAAGTCAGCCGCAAAAATCGCCAACTAATCACAGCCCAATTTACGAAGACGATCATTTGTATATGGATGATGTATTTGGCGGAGATAGTAAATCTTTGTCACCAGATTTCGACAAAGGCTTTTCTCAATTAGGAACTCAGAAATTTTCTTGTGGATCAAATAATTCGGATACGTCTATAGATGATCTTCTATCTCAGACGAATGCTGAAGAAACCGTTCGAGCTGTGACTAAACTCAGTATTGGCAGCGCTGGGACATGCAAGAGGTGCAGCCATAGCAGCCATTCTGAAGAAGAAACAAGTTCTTTCGGTACTGACTTAGATGGCACCGTTAAAATAGGTCTGCCACAAAAAAAGTGTACGCATAGCTCACACTCTGAAGACACTTCCATTTGTTTAAGCATATCTGAATGGTCCACCGGTACCAATACAGTTCGCCAATACGCAAATCTCTCAGCTTCGGAAAGTATTTCAGCTGTGTCTGTTCCCAAAAGCGAGAAGTCAGAAAATGCAACTGCAAAAATATATTCAGTTTCTCACGCAAGTAAAAAATCTGAACCTAAACCCAAAATAGGTTCACAGGCAGAAGCTAGTTCGAAAAGTAGCAGTCTTGACAAAAGCTCTGAAAATATCAAATATGATAAACTATGCAGCTCGGACACAACTATTTCTAGGAAAGGTATAGATAGTAGTTCAGGCACAAAAAGTGACAGCACTTTAACACTGGCTCAGTCTATCTCTGATTGGTCTGCTAGTACAAGTCACACATTAGTTGCGACTGCTAGGGAAGATCAACAGGAGGTAGATGATCCCAAATCAGATGATACTGTAATTAAAGAACCTGTTCATAATAAAGAGGATAAACAAGATATAGAAACTTCTGTTGAGGATCAATTTTCGCCAACTAAAGAAGAACACCATGACTCCAAGGAACCCGTGCTTCGATTAACTGCGTCATACGTTAGTAAGACTGACAAGTCATCATCAATCAGTTACAGCGATAAGTCCGATAAGTCTAGTTCTAGCTCACTAAGTAGTCTACAAAAGCATACTAATGGTGTATTGAGATTTGATCAGAGACTGAAAGGATTTCCAACACACGATGCTACACATGAGCGTTATACTAAGGTACCTCCTAAAAGTTTAAGCTATGAGGAACAAACGCACAGATATTCAAGACCAGCAACTCGCTGCCAAAGTGAGGACGGTGGTTACAAGCCTTATGTTGTAGGGCCACAGCCAGAAATAGACATTGAGGTCCCATCTCAGCTTTATAGTCAGGAAGAAAAGCATAGTGAGCGGTATCAAAGTCAAGAATTTTCTAACATAATTCGAGAGGAAAGTAGTAGCCAATTTATAAGATCTGATTATAAGCCATTAGCTAAACACGCAAGCTACGATGATAAAACTCTTTCAAAAAATCAAATTAAGGAATATAAAACATCACAACAATATAGAAGTAAACCCAAAAGTTGGTCATTTCATGAACATTATCTTAGCTCTGCCGATTTGCCTATGATAGCCGTGCCAGAAATACCATCTGTGCATAGAGAGTTTCAAGAAAAGAAAGCTATCGATAGACCTGGAAAGACTCCGCTCTCTAGATGTTCTCCTTATTACTCTAGCAGCTTGAGCTCAGAGTCTCCGCCTATACAACCTTTGAAAGCGCCTGTAAAAAAATCATTATTGGTAAGAAATATATCGTTAAAAAGCCCGCCGAGTGGCAACGATACAGATAGTTCCTTAGACGTTATAAGAGATCCAAGGGAACGAATGAGAACGTTCAGACGCAAAAAACAAGTGACTGGTGCTCGTAAGAAACAGGAAAAAATACAAGATGTTCTAGAAGAGGACTCTACAAAGAGTCAGTGTTCTTCTGAGAGTGACAAACATCAAGGTATAAAATTCCTGACAGTTGATGACTCATTAAGACGAATGGAAAGTTCTGAATGTTCAGACAGTTACATTCCAGAAGTTGAATCTGGCTCTTCAGAAATTTCAAAAGCTGACTCCAAAAATTACGATATCCAAGAGCCTGCCAGTTACTCCGAAGATGAAGAACAAATTGATTATGCTAAATATAAAAGTCCAACTTATGAATCCCAAAAGTTTCCTGTTACTCACATTGCACCGGTACAGTTTCAAGGTTTTGGTTCTTCCGCGGATGAGGATGAAATGGGTTTTCCTCGTTTCGATAGATTAGGTCGACTGCGGCACCCATATCTTGATACTCAAGAACCACCTTACGTTCCAGAGGACAGTCCTCCTAGAATGTCATATTCTAATAAGAGCAGTCGTCAGTCTTCTTTGAAGAAGCAGAAGTCCACTGCAGGCTATCGTCAGTCGGAAGATAAATCTTTAGGGGAATCTTCGGGTACGCACCAACCGAGAGTGTTCTATAATGAACCGAGCGACAGGGATGACTCGGACGACTATGCCTACCCAATTGATACGATCAAAAGAGCCCCGAAAATGTCGAAATCCGGCAGCTATCTATTTGAACGCGGTGAATCAGTGGCTTACTCCGACACGGAGCTTCCGCAGGATAAAGATGAGTACGAAGCTTACAGAAGCAGTCCGTATCCGGAACATTACGACGAGGTTGATATGTTCCAAACGCAGGATTGTTATCCACAGTACGATCAGGACATGATGGAGGAGAAGGATGGCCGCGAGGACCACTATGCTAGGGACCTCGATCAACGCTTCAGCTTGAACAACGTGGAGAGATTCTATTCTAGTCATTACGTGGATTCTCAAGCTTCGAGCGACAGTCCCGAACAGAAGTTCGACGTGTCCACGCTCCCGCCACCGCTCTGCTCGGATGATGAGAACGATTAATTGCATTTTAATAAACTTATGATCATTATTAGTTCCCCCCTCGTAGGTCCCCTTGTTGTTGGATGGTCGTTTATCATTCGGTGCGAGTGTGCCACTCACTATGAATTTCGGAGTTAAAATTCTAACACGCAATTGTTAACGGTATTTAATATTAGGATACTTATTATATTGAATATTTACATCGTCACTTTAAATATTTAGATAAAATATATAGTGCCAATCCCGGATAGCGCAACCCTTTACTACCCCGTAAACTTTAATGCGGATTTATCCATACGTTTAGCTTATTAAGATATTTAGATGTAGTTGTATGTGTATTGATCGAATGTATATTTAACTTAAATCAATTACTCCTCGACTGGTATTTTATCTGCGTACGTTAATGTTAACCAACGCAGATCAGTTTATTTAGTGCCAAATTTCTAGTATTATTTATAATAAATTATATTGGTGATGACAATTTTATTGTTGTATTAGTAAAACTATCCACACCAAGAAGTATTATGTGCAAGGGCTGTGATTTTCTTTGTGTGGTGAGATCCTAGATCTGATTTTGTTTAGGTACCTACCTATATTTGCTGAAATGCTGGATTTTTTTATATTAAGTTTATTTATTGATCGCACATTGTTTCTGCTGTGTTATGTATATTATTAGTTCTACAATATGTTTTACAACACACACATCACAAAATTCACTTGCTCAATTTTTTCCCAAAATTGTTACAATGATTTTACCCAATTTTTTATATACTATAAGGTGTAATAGTCATACAAGTAACTAATTATATATTTAATTATTTAATTAACTTTACAATTAATAAAATTAATTCATTACTGTCTACTCGTATATGTATGTGTGTAAGTCAAAAATGATTTATAATTGTTATCGAGCATCGAAATAATGGCATCAGGAGATTGATCGAATGGTATGTATGGTGTTTATAATACTTAAAATAGTATTTATGAATATTTTTCATTTCAAAGCAAAATACGAATTTTTATTTAGCTTTATCAATTGTATTATTTTTGCGATAACTACGCCATAATGTATTGTAGTACTTACACAGTATAATAATTATTATGTATATGTATTGAATATTAAAATCAAAAATATTAACATGGATTTTAGAAATATACATTTGATTGTGTTTGCCAAAAATTATAACAAGGTAGTAAAAGCCATTATTGAGGTCACCATTTTTATTATTGTTATTAGTGTGTATTTTAATAGTTTGCCAAAATTTTTGCAACTTTAAATAAGTGTTTATACATTTTTTGAATAGCATTTATTTATAGATTAATACTATAATAATTTTGTTACAACTGTGTGTTTTGTTTTGAGATGTTTATGCATTTAAGATGAAAGTATTCATGGTAATCCAAAATACAGAGGAATTTATAATTCTAGTGTCCTTGCTCTGAGTGTCTTTGTACTGAGGCATTATTTTACTGAAATAGTTGCCATTTTTAATGTTTCTTTGACCGTTCTAAGACCGTTGCATCGTGGCGGCATAAACACTTGTCAAACCAAATCTATTTTCTGATACCTCGTTCTCTATTGAATTGCAGAATAAGAACGATATATGTACGTATTGAAAAGAATATCATTCGTTCTAATATGTTCTTTTTACCATATAATTTTTGTTATTATTAAATTATGTTTCAGTTATTATATTATACTTTATCACGATGTTACTAATTCGGTAAAACAGAGCCCTCGTTATGGTAAATTATTATAGTTAATATTTAATTATTACATAACTTTTGTTAGAAGTCAAAGCGATTAGTTCTCTAACGCCCGAAATTAATATTCTATCCACAGTTTGAGATTGACATCGATCTGAGGGTATACGGAATCTGTAGATCGATCTGTTACCTGATATCAATATACGGAACGGTTATA
>DWNH01000180.1:0-18096 GCA_018249895.1 Tiana niger
TATTAAATTTTTATTCAATTTTATTACTATACTTAGATAATGCCGCAGTCATATCTATGTAATGCATTTTGTGTTGCTTCACCTGAGGAGTATGATGGTCGCTTAGTGTTTTTTTTTATTGAATAAAATTTGCAAACGAGTGTGCAGGCCACCTTGTGTTAAGTGGTCACTACAACCCATAGACATCCCCTTGCAACATCACGCAGTACCTTAGTCCTACCTGAAATTCCAAATAGATGCATTACTACTTCTGAGGACTAAGATGGTCGCCTTTTTTATGTAAAAGGACTGACAAACAGGCATACGGGCTACCTGATGGTAAATGGTCACCGTCGCCTTGAACATTTGCAACACCGGAGGGGTTGCCCTTGCGTTGCCCGCCTTCAAGGACTTTTTAACGTCTTTTTTGTAGAACCTCACGTCGTAGCCCAGTGTGAATACCTCAGAGGGAAGTTGGTTCCAGAGTTTGTACGTTCGTACCCCTCGTATTTAGTGAACTCCGGCATCCATACCCTCTTTCCGAAACAAAATAAATTGCTTCATGGTAGATTTAGGTGTGGCCGTGATACTTACTCGGGCGGCACCTACCACTACATTCACTATTCTATTGTCGTCTTATCATTCTCTAAAATGGGTTTTCCTTAAACATTGTTGTAATGGGGGTTTAACTAAACATAACTAAGTTTACTTAAATGTGTACTTCCTAATGTACTTTTACACAACATATTGTTTAGTTGAAGTTGACTTTGATTTAATAATGAATGACGAATTAAATAATTCCGTGCCTGTCGTCATCGATGTTTCTGCTTGTCATGATTTAGAATATGCAAGTACGATTTATTTTCACATTTATTTACGCTATAATAAATTTGTTTTGTAACTTCATAGACGTAAATGTCAATACACCTAGACAACTAAGCTCTTCTTACTTGTATATTTAGCCTAAAAAATTCTATTGGAGGTTTATAAAACGACGCCGCGCTGGAATATTTTTCTGTTGATATTTTGAGCAATAACTTTAGAAAAGATTTTCGTTATTCTTGTTTTATAGGTCCGCCAAACCCATATCTACCGTAAACCAATTTATTGTGTTTCGGAAACAGGGTGTGACTTAGACGTAGCAACGCATCTGTTTGCGATCTGTGGTGGCCTGCATAATTTAATAATAAAATCCTTTAAATGTTGTTTCGTTTTCGCTCTATTATAATGGCAATACATGAAATCATCAAACCTTGTATGTACCTATATAGTGCTAACAGTAAAGTACAATAGAAAATAATTAATATTGGTTAATTGCGGTTTAAGGGTTATACAAGAATTATTTGTGTTCGTACGTTGCGGACTGATACTAAGCCCTTCATTTGAAACTCCGAAATATTATTTGTTTTGTTTACCCTGTCTGTTAGCATAGAATAGTCATAGCTTTGCTCGGTATTTTTTTATATATACCTACATATTATAATATATGCAATAAAATAATTTAAAAAATCTACGGCTACTTTCTATAATAACAATAATTTTTTTATTAATAATAAATAAATTTAATAATAATAATATGAATAAAATAATCGGTCTGGAGACTCGAACCGGGGTCTTCTGGTTTAGAGACAACCCGATTTCCCACCTTAGCTATTAACCTTGTAAATGGTGGCGAAATTTACCGTCGTATTCTATGCAGTTTTTCATTACCTAAAAACACGGATAAAACGATGTTTTATATAAATGAAACCTAGCTATATCCATTTATCGCCCCCGAAGCCCCCAGCAAGATAAATTTCATAAAAATCGTTGAAGCCGTTTCTGAGATACAGATTATATACATATAGGTATCTATACATATACAAGAATTGTCGTAGAGTTTTATTAATTTGATATACATCTCCTCTTTACTTTTGACAAGCTTTAAGTTACATATTTGCTGTCTATAGTCCGAAAGTAACCAAGTTGTCGTAGGAGTTTTTTTCAATAAAGAATCACGTAAAATTACCAGACTACTAGAAAATGTCAAACACATAAAGATCAGGTCAATCTCTTTTTCCTTTAAAATTGCCAATCGGCATCAATGTATATTCATTTAACTACATAAATATTCGGTAAATTTCCATAAAACAAAAAAATATGTTTTATGGAACCAAGGACCATATATACATATGAAATGAGATGATGAAGAAATCATATATTTGGAACCCACGACCTCCCGTTTAGCAGTCAGGTTCGCTAACCACTAGACCAAGAGGCCAGCCAAATTGTTCAGCAAAAAATTTCCCGTGGCGATTATATTGAAAATAAAACTACCATTTCTCAAAACCATTTATTTATATAAATTGAGAATAATTCTTACTGAAATAAGTACTAATTACTCGTATCTGACTTTATACATTTGTAAATTTTAGGAATCAGTAAATAAATAGTGTGTTGATTTTCAAATGTTAAAAAATTAACATTAAAAATGCTTTGTTGCTTAAACCTATAATATACATACATTCAACTAGCTTTGAATAATTTCCACTCGCGCGTTTAAGTACATCTCCCGCATAATCATAACATTATAGTTTTAAATCATTTTAGTATTACCTTATACTTAATAAATAAGTTTTACAACTCACAATTGTCATTTTTGGCTGTTTCTACACTTACCAAATAGGTTTTGTGACAAAATAAATATTTAGATATTCATTGAGCGTTCGAGAAAAAGTATACTTTATGCTACATATTAATTTAGTCTATATAAATCTGTTATGTTAACAATGCTTGTTATTAATAATTACAATACAAAAGTTATAATATATAAATACATCGGCAGTTGAAATTTCAAAGAAAACTGCCTCAATCAATATTTATAATGCACATTGTAACCATATGAAATGACAGTATCTTTCTTTTCGTGCTAGAAGACGCTTAATTGTATTCTAGGTCATCCTCAAAGATCCTCAAAATTCCCAATCCGCAAAGGTAAAAGTAAAATCCTGTTCTTTTTACCTGGGATGCAAAGGTAGGTATTATACTCGTACATAAAGCATTTTGGTATTTATATATTTAAAAAAAGTCTTATTGGGGTAAACCGGAGGCAATTATAATTGTGTTGTACCTTAAGCGTTGATATTTGTGTCAATTTTAAATATTAAGAATATAATGGTTTATATATTGACGACCCGTGTAGTGGTTACCATGCTGGTCCATTATTCGATGGGTCCTGGGTTCGATTCCCCGCGGGGCGTAAGTTTAAATGATGAATTTAGATTTCTGTTCACGGTCTGGGTGTTAATGTTAATTAATGTCTTTGTGTGTTTTCACGGTACCCACGACATAGGATCCTAAAAATCCTACTGTGGGGCTATGAGTGTGAAGCGTTATTATTTATTTATATACACGTAAAAAATAGAGATATGAATAAAATTTGCATTTACGTACATCGAAACACTTGATCCAAAAAGTAAGGTGCTTTTAGTTTTGATGAAAAATATGTCTTAATTTGGGCTACTGCCTAAAAATATGGATTAGGGCAACAGTGAAACATTGGCACCTTTTCGTATATTTTCTCTTATTGTAATAAAATAAAACCATTTATAATTTTTTATTTACAAATACAAAATAATTATTACCTACTATACTACCCTGAACCCCATGATATACATAGCTTTTCACTGGTACAATCATTCTTCAATTGGCATGAATACGTGAAATATTTGAACTATTAATATTCTAATCAGCATGTTTATGTGTTAGCTCATGTTATATCGTTTTCTAGTTCCTGACTTTTGAGGACGGCACTTAAAAATTAAATATTTACAAAAAACATAAGAGATCATTTTGTAGAACAAAATAGTTTTCATAGATGTATGTACTTGCGTACAACAACATACATATTTTAAAAGATGAAAAAGACGTGTTTATTTTTATATAAAGAATAATAAAGAGGCAATGCTTATTTATAGGACTGAGTACCAACCAACAAGTAAATACCAAATAAGGTATAGTAACATGTTCGTTGGTACTACATTGTTACAATCGTGTTCACAAACTTCATACGACGGTCATCAAAAAAGTTACAGTAGAGTCTATAATTGTAAAAATATCCCGATTCTCTATGAGTAGCTTTCTACTATACGAATTGTTTGAAACTGAGATATTCTAGTCTAGTTCCCAATACTATTATTACAATTGCATCCGGTATGCGGTATATCTATTAATACCTCCCTCACTCACTCATGATTTCTTTCTTCTTATCATCATTCTTTTAATACATTTTCTGTATATATGTATATTTAAAAAAAAAACATTTTTTTAATTACAATAGTTTTAAGCCACCACGCACCTCTTAACGTACTCATTAGTGTGACAAGCAACTTTGAATGGATACAAATACAATATAATGATAACAGATAAGATTTTATTCCGCAACATCCGGAATAAAATGGCATATAAGTATTATATACATACATTACATCGGCATATATTATATACAGATCATTGACATTAACGTGTTTTAAAACGTAAAACACCATATAATTATTAATAACATTAGACGGTACTGATTTATAGGTCAATAAACTATAACAGTTGTCAAATCTTCATATCTATATTATCACTGGAATTGTTTGTGTAATGTTTACGTGTATTTAGAGGTTGTAAATTAAAATCTTTTTTAAAATAAATATTGCACAATAACTACTTACCTACCTACTTATATCTACATTATGACTATATATGTATTTTTATTTGTTCTATGTTTTCTTATTCTTAAGCCACTTTTTACACTAGACATTAATGGCATTTACAGTTTGTGTCATCATTATAAATAATTAATATGTATTATTTAAACAGCTCAATATTATAACAAAGACTTAATACAGCTATCTTACAAAAATGGTAACGTTATCAATACTTTGGGCACAGAATAGTAGACAGAAAAACAATAATGCAAAATGAAATTCATCACTAAACAGACGGCTTTATTAACCAGGGAAGTACCACCGCTACACCCATTCCTACCGCGAAGCAGTGTAGTGCTTCAGAAGAACGGGGACACTAATTTTATTTAATTAAATATGAGCGAATGTACGATTTCAGATTATTTTAATTAGGTGATATTAACAGACAGACAAAACAAACGAAACGTAGCCAGATTCGCTAACTAGACCAAGAGAATTTTAACACAGGCTATTATTTCAGTTATAACAATACTTATTTTTAAATGTAAATGCTTTTTCAATTTTCTTGAACTATTAACCGTATCATTAATTTATACTTCGTAGGTGAAGTAGTTACCAAATTGTTTTATTCATACCTATTGTAACGTAAAGCGGCCATGACACTTAGCCATTTATTGAAATACGTTATTTACACACACACACACATATTATACACAAACTCTTTCACATATAATACACAAACGTATATTACAAAACATATAAAAGCTTATTAATCACAATTCCTCACTTAGATCTTATTTCTACCTTACCCTGTTTCTATTTACAAAATGTATGTTCATTTTGTAATGTCTGGTCCTTTTTTGACAATTTTTCTGTCTAATTATAGACTTCAATTATTAATTGTAAGTAGGTACTTTTAAATATCAATTACGTATTAAATAACATTTTGAAGGTGGCAGGCCGCCGCCCGGGGAAGTACCACTGCCACACCCAAATCTACCCTAAAGTAATTTGTGTTTCGGAAATGGGTGTGGTTGCCGGAGTTCGCTAAATACGAGGCGATTATCTTAGTCACTTCTATAAGTGACAACGCATCTGTTTGCGATTTCAGATAGGACTAATGTAGTTACTGCTATCAATTAGCAAATGGGGTACAGCTATTATTAAGTTAATTTAATGCATACGTAACAAATATTGATTCTAAATTATAGTTATCTACATTTTTTCTCCATACAAACTTTAACTGTACGAAATCTTATACTTTTCCGAGCGTGCAATTCAATATTCTTATTAGGAATTCGAAGTTTTTGCTTATCGTATTAATAAAATCAGGGGTTATTTAATATAATAGATTGTTAACAGATAAGCTCCTTCGTATATAAGAAAATAAAATTACAAGAGTCACTATCAATGCCCGTCTTAACAACAGCTGTCGTTTCTCTGAATGAATGCTGTTTCCAACGATGAATTAAGAGATTGTTTATGGTAACATTTATTGACTTTGCTCTCTTGATTCGAAGGCGCTAGAGATCTATTGCATCTTTCGCACGTGATCCAAACTTGACTCCCATTTGAGTCATTCTCGTTCAAATTCACGCCATTCTTCATGTTTTCGCGGGTCAAATTCGATGTTTGAATCCTCAAGGACTGGCCTGCAATAGGAACATAAACAATTATAATTAGTGAGAGAGAGAGAGAAGGAGAAAATAATGTAACCTCATTTCTTCATATATTTATTCATGAGATTAGCTATAATTTAGAGCAGGGATTCCCGAAGTGGTCGATGTCAATTCCTTCGATATAGACATAAAAGAAAACCGCAAAGTTTTTAAATTGATAAGTAGTTCGTATCAATAGGAATAAAGTTCAAAATTAAATAAAGTTTTCATTTAACCTTACGAAAAAGTATTACATTCAATCCTGTTATTTGAATGTAATATATCTAAAAATAACTTTTTTGATTTTAGGTTTGTTTTGTATCACATACACCTAAATATTTGGGAATTGTTTTTACTTACTCAAAATTTACATTGAATGAAATATTATTTCCGTTTCTCGTAGTATCAAAACAAAACATAAAGTTCCGACTTTCTACTTTCCCCCTCCGATAACTTGGCCAAATGTAAAAATAATGTAAATAATGTATAAATAATAAACAAATCCATTAATCCATTAAGCGACAATTAGTGAGTTATTATAATCATAAATGTAGAGGATATTTTGATAAAAAGAGGAGTGTATTTAGGTTTATACAGTTACAAATCTTTTCCACAGTTTGATGACCTGTTGTGGTTACCATGTCGGTACACTATTCGAAGGGTTCTGGGTTCGATTCGTGGGGCAGAAGTTTAAATGATAAATTTAGATTTCTGTTCTCGGTGTATTAGTGTCTTTGAGTCAGTCGATGATACCTACGACACCAGATCCTAAAATTCTACTATGGGGGAGTGTCAAGAGTATGAATATATAATGCATTTTTATATCCGATTTATACGATATTTTTAAAGTAAATTAAGGTGTGAAAACTTAGAATAAAAGAAAATATTATACCTAAGCTTGAGGTCCGGTTTTTGGAAAAAGGTACAGTTGCGTAAGAACAACGCTGAGGATAATGCAGGTTCTTCTGGCAACACCATTGTATTATTGTGTTCTGAAAAACAAATAAATAATAGTTAATCTACTTTCGTAGATGCACTACCCGTATTTAGTTACAACGTATGTTTGAAATATTATTTTAAGTATAGATTTATCTCCCGTTTGGGTAACAAATATCCAATATTTCTACTGCCTAGTTTCCACAGTTAAAAATGACAATTCTAAATCGTTAACCGATAGGTCCTAATTCTACCGTGAAGCAATTCATTGTGTTTCGGAAAGAGGGGTGTGGATGTCGGAGTTCACTAAATACGAGGCGACCATCTTAGTCCTCAGAAGTAGAAACGCATTTATTTGCGATTTCAGGTAGGAATAAGTTACTGCCTGAAATTGCAAGTGGATGTCCATGGGTTGCAGTGCCCACTTAACATCAGGTGGCCTTTACGCTCGTTTGCTACTTTTATTCAATAAAAAAATCCTTTTAACCTCATTTCAACACAAAGTAATTGTACAAAAGATAAGTATTGTAAACAGACATTTACCTTAAATGCATCTCTGAATTTGTTAGACATAATATGATAAAATATTGGATTAATACAAGTTGAAATATAGTAGAACACTCCAGATATATAAGTCATGAAATAGTACACGGAGAGAAGTACCGGCGACTTGGCATTATGGTTATCAGCGGTTCCATAGATAGCGACAAGTCGTTGGGCGTGGAACGGCGCCCAACAGATAAAAAACGCAACCACCACAGCGACTGAAATCAATAAAACATGATTAATTAAAATTGTGATTTTTTAAAATATACAATACTAATAACGCTTTACACTCATAGCTACTAGGGTTCCCTGTGTCGTGAGTACCTTGGATAAAGACAAGCACACTAACACCCAGATTGGGAACAGAAATAAACTAATAATTTAAACTTCTGCCCCGCATGGAATCGAACTTGGGACCCTTTGAAGTTGGACCGGCACTACACGCAACAGGTGTCGTCAATATGTCAATCGTATAGATGGTAGGTCGCCGCCCGGGTAAGTACTACCACCACATTCAATTCTACCGTTAAACAATTTCTTGCGTTTCGGTTGAAGGGTGTGGCTGCCGGAGTTCACTAAATACTAGGCGACCAACACAGTACTCAGGAGTTACTACGTCCACGCATCCGTACTGCCGGAAGTTGCAGTATATTTATTTATTTATTATAAATTTAACCTATCAAACAGGCAGACGAGCCACCTGATTGGAATAGCTCATAGCAGGTGTTGTTATACATTTTATTTGCATGAACAAGGTTAGAAAAGTTCTTAATTTTTATGAAAAAGTCAAAACAAAGAAAGTTATAATGACATTAAAAAAAAATTCAGAACAAAACAAAAGTCGACTGTCAAAATTTATATTAACCCCTAAAAGTCAAAATTAATAAAAGTAATAAAATTGATAAAAGAATTAATATCTGTAATTAATTAATTAATTAATTAATTATTAAGCTTTATGCTATTCTACTCACCTAGCATCTTTACCACTCTCTTTGTGGATTGTGTACTATTTTTCCTTGTTACTCTATTAATAGCTCTCATGCTCCTCCCCGTCGCTTTTTCTTCTTGATTATCTTTGCTAATATTTGTTTTGTTCAGTCTTATACCGATAAGTGTATATAGCACCGTGATTACAATCATTGGTGCTAAAAAGAAAAAGAATGTAGATATTTCGAAGGAGTGCTTGATTATGACTCGAGTTTGCAAGCACATTGTCACGCCTTCGTGCATTCTGATACCAAATTGCAGGGCTTGTGGGAGAGCCAGACCAAATGCCGCTATCCATAATAAAATAACATGCCTTATAGCTCTTGAGAGTTTCGACATTTGGTGAGACACAAATGGGTGGCAAATAGCCAAATATCTCTCAATAGTAAATAACGTGATGGTCAAAACACTTGCATAGGTTGACGTCTCTGCTGCTAAGCCTCGAATTACGCAAAACGTGTGTCCAAATATGTAGGGCCATTTTGACCATATGGAGTACATCTCTTGGGGCATGCCACTTATCAGTAATAAAAGGTCTGATATAGCTAAACTGAATAAATAGTAATTTGTAGCTGTGTGCATGCTTTTGTTTCTTATTATCACTATGCAGGTAAATATATTGCCAAATACCCCAGTTACAAAAATTAGAGAATATATAATTGTGATCGGTATAACGATATAGAGGGAATCGCGTTGTGGTCCAAAGATCGAAGTTGGATCCACTGACCCCGTAATATTGAGCGTTGTACTGTTCGATTCATTGTTCATTAAGCTCATGTTCGTGTTTTCATTTACCCCGAAGTATTGGTAGCATCACATTTTCTATAAGTTCTAAGCATAGAGAGCCTCATCGTATCTGAAAAACAAAAGATAAAATAAATAATAAATAAATATCTTGCCACAACTCATACACGGTCGTCTTATTCCAAATTAGGCAGAGCCTATGTTATGGTAACCAGACAACTGATAAACATACATAAATATTTTTTTTCCGAAACACAATAAATTGCTTCACGGTAGATCTGGGTGTGGTGGTGGTATTTTCCCGGGCGGCAGCTATAAAAATTGCTATAAGAAACTGTGCATTTATGAGGAAAACATCGTCAGTTACCATTTATGTATTTTTAGTCTCATTAGTTAATTATTACATAAATGTATGTTCCAGTTACTAATTAAGTTAATTAAAACATTATTAATTGTTTTGTTATTTATATTTTAATTTAATTGTACATATTACAGATAGAATAAATTATCAGAAATAGTTACATAACTCAGGTATAAATTAACATATCCACTGGATGTTTGGATGTTCATTATATTACAGATAGTTTATAAACTAGCACATACTAACTAAACACATACAATTCTTTTTACTCCGGTAAATACTATAGTAAGAATGTTATGCCGGTGAAGCAGCGAGCTAAACCTAGTAAAGAATATGTGTACTGTATTGTATTGTACCATTAAATTTAAAACCCATTCAAAAAACCATTTAAAAATAATGTAAGCAATATTTTTTGAAAAGATTTATATTCTGTTACACAATTTTATTGATTTTTCCTTCAGTTAATGACGTCCATATTGAGCCTCAGGTACTACCGCAGCCCTACCTGACGACGTACATAGATACGTTGCTACTTCTGAGGACTAAGATGGTTGTCTCGTGTTTAGTGTCTCTCGGCTATCACAACCTCCTTCGGAAACAGAATGAGTTGCTCCACGGTAGTTCCTGTGGTACTGTTAGGTAAACATTGACTCGCATTTCCGGACGAAACTTTTTCTACCTTACATCCGTTTCTCAATATCCATATGCCTAGGGGGTAGACCGAAAACGTCACTGACGTCTACTGCAACCGCGAGCGAAGAGTTAGGTCGAACCTTTGTTCCCTTCAGCAATTCAACAATTCAACTTTGCCATTGATACAAAATTGCCTACATACCAATTTAAAAACTTAACGGTTTTGTTTACGTGGATATCGAAGGGGTCGATATGCCCCTTGGGGTCAATATGGACCACTTTGGACAAACTGACTACTATCGTAACTACATATATTTATGTATTGTAAATACATTTATTATTGCGGTTTTGTTTATTTACATATAATTTAATTTTTAGCATTACTATCACATAATATAGAGTCATATATTAACAATATTTAGATTCTTCGCTGTATAAAAAATTGGAAGTGTTGCAGTCATCACCAACAACCATGAGGCACCAAACTGTATAGATCCACCTGCAATCATGATAATTACTTGATATAAACATAACCAATATAACAATTTACTAATAGATATGTTTTTATACGAAAAGGAGAACTATTTGGGAGGTAACTAATTATTCAAAGGTCACAACCTAGCTAATCAGTTCCCTACAATTTATAGGTAAAACTACCAATTTTGTAAACAACGTGAGTTGTGTGATTTGAGTATCTACTAAGTTAATCATTTGATTTTCAGAAATACCTACTAATTTGATATAGAAAAATTATTTAGGTAATATATAATAAAAAACATTAATATATTAATAGCATACTCGTGTGAGTATTCGCGTGTAACAATGTTACGCCAGAAATGTATATAAACACAATAATACAGTCTGATATGTAAATAAATATAATAGACAAATAAAAACAGTATATAATATCAATATAAACCTATTACTAGAAATTAAACATTATTTTAATTGAATAGATAGATATAGATACCCGATATATAAGTAGATAGGTATATACCTACATATGTAAATATCTGATAAAATAAAATAAATAATTACGGTATTTAAAACATTCCTGGCACTTAGTTTTAGTAATTTATAAACAGCATTTGTGTATTTAGAAGAAATAAAAAGTGTATTAAGATTGTTAAATTACATATTATGTATTATACCTACTGTTATACGGACTATATTGTCCAAATAGCAAAATTACACATTTAATTAGAATAACATACTAGATACAGATACTGCAAACATCTAACTATTTATTGTTATTTGTTGCTCACATTAATTACATCACAAACAGTACTTCTATGAAGTCTTAATTAAAAAGCTTCTAATCGACTTTAAATCGAGTATCAAAAAAGTCCAAAAATATACATACTACAAATCTTAAATATTGTTGGTACATTTTACGGGTTAACTAAAAAATTAAATTGTCATTTAGGTACTTTAACGCATAAATATTGACTTTAATCGGAATATGAAAGAGATACGACTTGGGGTTCTTCAAAAAAAGGCGCTAAACGAGCTCTTCTTGAAAGCCGGCAACGCGTTGGTGACTCCTCTGTTGCTCATGTCCATAGGCGACGCTGATCGCTTACCATCAGGTGGCCCGTCTACCTATTTGCTTGGTTTATTATTATATAAGAAAGTATTTGATATGAAACATGAGTTCGATATGTGGGACTTACTGTCGCTGCGCTGCGACGTATCGGAGGAGGGCTCGAGGGCGGTCGCAGGGTCCTCGGCCGCCTCCGTCGTGGGTTCTGCGTCGCGCCACCAATAACCAACGCTTGTTAGTGCACAGACAACCACGAATGCAGATTAAATAATGTCCTTCTGATTTTAAGTTCAAAGGTTCTAGGCACAATACTACACTAACCAGTGCAGCTAGACATTTACGACGACTCCTTAAACTTTTTTTTTCTATAAATGTAAGTATACAACTATGTAGGTATCTACTAAAAATCATGACAAGTGAATGTCACTTCATTTCATGATAGCTTGTGCTATCCAACAATCACTTTGTGATGATACTCATAGGTACTTTTGGTGAATTACAATTTCAAGATATGCCTAGTTGATCTATAAAACTTTTTTTTATTTATTTCAACAACAACAGCAACTTTTCAAGAATTTATTTCAAGAAAAATTTTATATCAATAGATGTATCGCCGTCACTTCATTAGAATTCAAGTATTTCATTAGAAGTCAGAAGAATATTATCGATTGTAAAAATATTATCAATTAGTATGTAGGTAGGTAAACTAATCACACATGATTAAGCCCGAGTTAATAAAAATATACGTTTATTACCATAACTACACAATGCGCTGAAGAAGAAGGAATTAGGTTTGAAAAGTTATTATGCACAAACATTAAGCAGTGAATATTATGCCACAATCCAGGCTCAGACCCAAATGCCGTTATAGATCAAAGAAGCAACTACATTTGAAAGAAATTTACAAATTTTGTTGTATTTCATTTTGACGAAATTTAATTTAAATGTTTTCAAAGCGAAAGGATTTTATACCCTTCAAATATTCAAACACTGTCTAGAGAAGATATTTTATGCATTTACTTATGTATACGAATTTGATTGATGGCAATGAAATAAAGCGTGAATCATTACCTTCATTACATTTATAGCGTACCTACAAAATAATGGTCTCGGTACCATAATTGTGTTACTTGTAACTTTCCGCACTTCTTTATTTTTTTTTCGGATACTTACTAACATTGATGTCGATGATGGTGGTGGGTATTATAATAATGATATGTGTTGATGATGATGGTGATGCTGTTGACGCTGCTGAGAATGATAGACATAATTATGTATAACGCTCCACACTCATAGCCCCACTCTAGGTACCATGGACACACATAAAGACTATTTACAATTACACCCAGACCGAGAACAGAAATCTAAATTCATCATTTAAACTTCTGCCCCGCCGGGAATCCAACCCAGGTCCCTTCAAATGGTGGACCGGCGTGGTAACCACTACACCACAGGGGTCGTCCTTATACATATTATGTATCATACACATACGTATACATAATATTAATTATTAATTAATTCCTATGTATTAATGGATATGATAGTAATAGGTCTATTGGCCCAAAAAAAAGAGATATCAACACGTTTTAAAAATCATGTTCCTTATACGGATTTCAATGTTTGAAACAACCCTGTTGTATTCTAAAAATATTGCTAGGGTACACGACTTCTTAAAAGGAAATAAATATAATTCTAACAGAAACAAATTTGTTAAGAATACTTACAAAAAATACATTGTAAATATTGCGTGAATCTCTAGACAATGTTGGAACACTATTTATAGATGAATAATTTTTTAAATTTAACCTAAGTGTTTTAGATGGAATCACCAGTACTTTAGTCTAGGTAGGTACTAGATATTATTTTTGGCAGGAATCTCTTTCCTTTACTTTTTTAATTAACCGCTGATAATGAAAAATTTCACGTCTTTGTTCGCTTTAAGATTTTTTCGGACGGGGCCGAGTTTATAAAGGTGATTTCCTATATTATAAATTAAAGCAATAAGTACACCACCGTTTTTAAGTTCAGCGGTTTCCTAGATTTAAACTGGCAACATAAGACTAAGAAGAACTGGCCAAAACTTCATTTACCGAGCCATTTCTCGAGCAACTGATAGAAACTTACCACATTTATACAACATACCTGTTGGGGCATCGAACGTTTGACTGGCTGTAAACGGAGGATGGACAACGCTTTTGTCGTTGAAGAAAATTTCACAAACAAAATTTCCGTCGTCAGCCTCCTCCAAAGTGAGGGTAGCATTTTCGTAAATATCATACCGACCATCTATGGGGTCCCCAACAGTCCTTGTTGACTCCACTATGCGCCTGAAAGTGAATACTGGTTATTAACTCCCTCAATTTTCAAATTAAAAACACATAGGCATTAATAAGAAGTAGTATACTGTAGGTAATAAAGTACTCAAGTAATAAAATTATTTTTAGTTCCAAGATTATAAAATCGTTATGACCGTATCGATAAACTGAGATGCGGTATCTTAGTTTGACTAGATGCTAATAATATATCTTAATAACTCATCTTACCCGTTTAGGGAGATGGCGATGTCCGGGTAGGGGGAGATGTTGAACGCCTCGCACGTTACTTCTACCGCGGAACCGTCCTCAGTCAGTGATATGTTTAGAAACGGTCCGCTGCCCTTCGCTGGAAATCAATAAAGTTCAGGTAAGGATTAAAAGCAATGACTTATTACTTTAGTATTTATTAATAAAGGCATGACTTATTACTTTTTATTCCCTTTCCTACAAAGTTATTTCTACGACTTTATACTAATTTCCGTTCTCGAATTTCTATTATTTTAAATAGGTATTCAATTTGTACATTTTCAGTGTGTATAAGAATAATAAATGAATAAATAAATAAATAAATATCTTGGGACAACTCACACACGGTCATCTGATCCCAAATTAGGCAACTGGGCCTGTGCTATGGTAACCAGACAACTGATAAACATACATAAATATTTTTTTTTGTAAATACATACTTATAACTACGTCACACCATGGGAAAGGGAGGAGGTACACAAACTAAGTCAAGGAATCGCGTAGGCGAGGGGTGCAAAAATTTGTTTATTTATTATTTCGTAACACTTTATTGTAAAATTACCAAGAGCGGACTTAATGCCGAGTGGCATTTGTAACCAGTCAACCCTGGTGTAGCTAAAATTTGGTAATTAACGATAGTTACCAAATTTAATAAATTTGTGTCCAAAAAGTTATGTGTTTATATATATCTTAACTATATAAACATTTATATATATTATTATGTATATTGTGTATGTATTTTTGTAATTATATTTACACTATTACATACAGATATTCACGCTTTTATAAATGGTAATAGTAGTAATACAATAATTTCCTTAGATAAGAAGTAGAAGTGGCTTATGGAAAAAACTTAAAAAAGATTCTTCTACTCATTCAATATTTCATAATAAAACTGTAAACAAAATATAAAACACAGTTGTTTACTTTAAACTATTCAAAGGCTAGCAGGGGTGTAAGAGGGTGGTCCCCCTGAAACCGTGAGATAGATTTACCTCTCATATCCGTCGAGATAACGGAGGCAAGCTTTATGCAAATGGACAGCCCCATATAAAATATTGACATATAAAAGGTTACCTGGTAGTGCATATATTTGTATAAACTTAAGGAAAATAAACAAAGTGTATTATTAGAAGAATTTGTGCTAGACACCATCTAGTTTTTTTTTATTGAATAAAAGTAACAAATGAGCAGGCCACCTAGTCTTAAGTGGTCACTGCAACCCATGGGTATCCATATAAATATATAAATATAAACTTACACACGGTCATCTGATCACAAATTAGGCAGAGCCTGTGCTATGGTAACCAGACAACTAAAAAACGTACATAAATATTTTTAAATACATACTTAAATAGATATTTTTTTTTACACCCAGACACAGAACAAATATTCACACTCATCACAACAACATTTGTTTTGGGTGGGGATCGAACCCACGACCTCTAGTGTAGCAGTCAGGTTCGCTAACCACTAGACCACGAGGCCAGTCAGTTAATGGTAATAGTCTGGACGGCAGTATCAAAAAATCGAAAACAAAAATTGTTTTGGATAAACAAGTCCGCTCAAAAAGTCCAAAAATAAATCTATTAGGATTTTTCAAGTGACAAAATTTTAAAATCCAATGATCCGCAACGTTAATTGAAACATCAATCCCCGATCAGCGTAAATGACGTCACGGTCAATGGATGCTACAAATTTACTTGTAACAATGGGCTTCATTCACGTTTGTTTATTGGGACATGACGTCATAACGAGCGCCATGACACCTGCGAATGTTGAAAACTAAGTATAGTAAAACGTGTTCCAAAAACTGCAAAAATTTAATATTAACTTAACCCTACTTAGCACTAAGATAATGCTTAGTATAAATCGACAATACCTTCTTTGTTATTAGCAATACTTGTTTTATCCCATCAAAGAAACTTTAAAGGAGATAATCAATAATAAGCTCGACTAATGAAACATTATTACAAGTGTAAAAGTTGTTAGACTTATTTGACTTTGTCTTTTTCTGTTGATTTTTTCAATGTACCTATTCATCCTGTTTGTTTTTAGAATAATAAATTATTCGAAATTTTAAAAAAACTTTTTTGTTACAGATAAATCTACATACGAAGTTATTATTGGTAAGTACAGAGGAATTGAAGATTTAATATTTCATAAATTATGTTAATCATGGGACTCCATTTTGGGGTAAAATATATTTAAAAAAATACCTAGTTAATTTTTTGCTGACTAATTTAGCTGAACGTCCCAGTTTTAATCTTGTCATTTATTAACCGTGGAAAACTTCAAGGATCATTTGTATCCTGTCACTTTGTCACAAACAAGTTCGTTGTTCGGTTCAGACACAGGTGGTGCTTACAAACGCGATGAGAAATACTGTGGCATCGTTCACTGCGTCAACAATATTGTTGTCTCTGTTGATTTATATCCTTCTGCTTGAATATGTTGGGATCTTAGACGGTGTAATGAAGATTATATAAGTAAACTGAAAGGAAACGTAAAATGTAAAGTACTAACTTTTCCCTCGGCTTCGCCCACGCGGTAATTGGTCTGGTCATGGCACTTACCGAAATGAAAAGTATTTTTTTTATTATTGAATTGTAGTAAACGAGCATGCAGACCACCTGATGTTAAGTGGTCACTGCAACCCATGGACATAAATTATAACTTCAGTGATGTATAATGGCGGCATATCCAGCGCCATCTAGTTTCAAATATAATATTATTAGCACAATTCATCAAACCAAACCGCGCAAATTAACAAGCAACTGGAAAATCTCTGTCACGTACCGCAATGGTGTTGCTTGTAAAGTAGTTTATTAATGAAAACCGCTTCAAAATATTTAATGCCCGTTCTATTAGTATACTTAGCAGAACTTATACACTGATATGAGGAGCCCTTAGCACACTCTAAAAGCTTTAAGTAAAAAACCGTTTCGGATATTAAGACTATATTTATTTTTATAAGTATAATATTCTGTGAAATGAGATTCTGTGAAATGTGAATTAAGATTAACAAACCTTAATATTACAAACACGCGATCCTTGTCGCGGCGATTATTGTCAAGAAAAGGTAAAATAAGATATTCAAAACCAGCCGAGACTAACACTAATGATACAATATTGCTGAGTAGCTCCGTAGGTACGCACATTCTTGTTACAAGCATCATTTATTAACCTTGGCAAACCTCAGGAGTCATTTGTATCATGTCACAAACAAGTTGGTAAAACAATCGGTTGCAGCAGCTGGTGCTTAAGCAACGAAAAGTGTCTTTCGCTTTATCACTGTTATATCCATCACATCTCTCATCTCTCTGAAAAGGTAATTATCTAAATGAGATTTATGAATAATGATCCTCTTCTTATAAGAAAAAATAAAACAGTTATTCCGACCGACGGGAGCTCATGATTATGAACCTCGGTCAGGTTTGAAACTAGTCGGGCAAACCCGAAAAATACACGTGAG
>DWNH01000181.1:0-18076 GCA_018249895.1 Tiana niger
TATGGATAATAATGAAAAAGTGCTTACAGAATATGAAGGGTAAACTTTCAATCTTAATTAAATTTTAATATTAGTATAGTTATATGCATGCATATTGGGCACATTATGAGAAACTAAAAAAAAGTAATAATGAATTGCAATTGGTCATGTTTATTTGTCATGGTCAGGTTCATGCATGCTTACAAATAATAATTACTAATGTTGGTAATAATCACCACTATATAAAATTTTGGGTCACAAATATCTGAGACTGGATTTAGATTAGTTTATAGACAAACTTTATATGAAAAGAAGCATTATTAAAAAAATTTAATTGACTAGATATCACTGTGATAATTATATACACAAAAATGTGTCTTGTATTTTTCTTTTTGTCTGTAAAGTAACTGATACTAAATATATTTGACTATAACCAATTTCATGCTGGAGTGTATATTGGCAATTAGGTGCATTACTTATGCACTCATTATGTGGTTTATTAATTGTTTACTTATGAAACTTGTAATTTATTTACAGTGCCACCATGGCGCCTTCACCGGACACCAACGTCCCTCGACCACAACAATCATCACCACCAACGGATTCTGCTTTGTCCCAGTTTGAACTTGCACCAGTGGTAAGGCCATAAAAACTGTTAAATACTGAGTTACCACAATGTTTTACTTTACCCAAGAGCAAGAATATACAAATTTCTTATAGGCATGGACAAAACATCCCGTCTAACAGGAATACACATAACATCATAAAATAAGAGGTACACATTAGATGCTATTATGATATTTCAGTATAAACTGCTTTACAACGGCCACTCTGCATTTATGCTCATAGAGTTCATTATTTAAAACATATTTTCCTTTATATTTCGTACAATATTCTCTCAGCTAAATGAAAGGTTGACACGCATCTGGGCAGTTCGAAACAAGCGCGTAAGACTGAGCGATCTCATTGTGTTTAAAGAATTTGATGTGGCATACCACTCACATTACATAGCCGTAACGCATCCTTGTTACATGGCTATCAAATCGCAACTAATAAGGACCTTGCTTTATGGTGGTTTACTATAATTTAATATTATATCCTATCTCAATTCATTCTTATGTTAAGAATACATATAACACGTTAGAAATATTCACTGCTATGAGATGACAATGTGGGACTTTTTCCTTTTGTATACATTCCATACAAATGCCTCTGATAGTGATGAGTCATGCTTCTGTAAGTTTCTAAGTCGAGACCTTTATTCAGGTTCTAGGAATAAAATCAACCTTTCAGTATAGCTTCTGAACGTTAGAAAAGTATAGCAGTGATTGCTTAGTGAAATGATTTAGGTTACCCTTTTCCATTGTTTACATCTTTGTGTGCGTAAAAATGAGCATTACTTGCTTTTAATATTCTCAAAAACTTCAGAATGTTATGCAAGTTTTTGCATAAATCCTACTTAATCCTTTAGTAAATGATCACGCCTATACATATGTATGTATAAATCTTTGAGTGTAGATATTTGTGTTCTATATACTGTTTTGTATACTTCTATAAGTTACGGCGCAGTAGGTCTGATTAATTGATAATGAATTGACCGAATGTTGTATCAATGGCATCTGTGACCTCAATGGCTCTAATAAACTTGGTAATCTACAATTCCATGTACTTGTCGTCGTCTATAATAACTTATCAAACAATCTACGTATAAATAATATGCTATAGACTAAAATGCTTATCTGAATATTGTATTTACGAAAAAAATAAATATTTTGTGAATTTTTATGTACTTCATAAGTTTGGCATAGATTTTCAGCCATTTGATAATATTGGACGACGTACCTATTTATTAATGACATTAAACTGTTTATAATTTTCAGATTACCAACATCTCCAAGAATGAGTGCGAGCCAATGGGACTGGTCGCTGGCCTTGGCCGACGGCCTTCTTTCTAAGGAAGAGTGCACTATGCTGCTCGAAGTTGATCTTTTCAAAAACGACGATGGTACGTAGTGGCAACAGCTCTAAATCATTCTTATATTCCACAACAATATTTAGTACATCTTCAATTCGATAAAAATTTGTTAACGGATTCATTAACTTCCGTTAAGTTAGCATAAGTCCGTTAATCGTTTATGAAGTACTTACTATTTGCCAAAAGGACCAAGCGCGGACCACGCCATGCAGCAAAAAACACGTTCTGAAAAAGTCCTGCGGAATAGGATTATTAAAATCATTAAACAACGATATATAAAAGGCATTTTGTATAAAGAGTTAATGATTACCATTAACTTCCGTTAAATCTTCCAAAATGTATCGCTTTATTTTTTTAGTAACGGATTAGCGATTAACGAAGTTAACTTTGTGATTAACAATGACCAGCTATGTGTACAATACGTACGTCAAACTTTTGTTAAGAATTAAATCGTATTAAACTGTAGGGTACTTCTTGTGACATATGCCATAGATCCGCACGTCACATAGGAAAGGATATTCGCTCGCGGTTTGGGCGGATATATGTATTATGATAGGATGATATGGCGGGGCGGATATAATATGATAGGATAGTTTGTACGTAACAAAATATAATTTACTGGAATACTCTTTTGTACTGGACGACCACTAATGGTTTGGTGACTACGCATATATTCGCGAAAGTCATATAATGAACTTGTTAGTTTTCAGTTCTGTAGCTCTTTCACTGTCTTACCATGCGATACAACCAATTATTGATTAGATACGTTTTCTACCACATTTATGTGATTAACTGATCGTTGATAGTATAAAACATTGTTATGAAATAAAATAATATATCATATGATTATATTTATTCATTATCATTTGTTGACTTACTTAAACATTGCTATGAAAACTTCTACAGGCAAATCCAATGCAGCGTTTTGAGGCAAATGTTGCGTGGAGAAAATATTCTGTTTTCGATAATGGCTATAAAGTTGCTCTGGTATAAATAGGGAGGTAATAAAAAAACAACAGAAACAGTACAAGAGATAAAGATATAAAGAATATATATTTTATTAATCCAAATAGTAATATTAGAGATCGCACACTGGTCGAAATTCGACCCTAATTCACTAAGGCTGTATTCAACTAATGTTTAAATAAAATAATTATCATTTATTTCTTCACTTTGCTTCCCTCTCTCATTGTCATTGCTTTAGTTAAGAAATCGTTATTAATTATAACAGGATTAAAAACCTTATCGACTGTAATTAATTACGATTTACGAACTTTAAAAGTAAACCTTTACTGAAAAAGGTTTAATTTTCTTCCTTAAAATAAATATTAATTGCGTTGGCTAAATGACATCACTGCTAACGCCATCTATTAGCGGGTGGTGCGCAATTATTACTGTTACATTTTATATAATTTTATATGTTTAAAACCATTAAAAATATATAAAACATATTCGAAGTGGTCTCCATTGGCTGCAATACAGTCTAAAAATTGTATTTGGCTCCATACCTACTTTATGTAATGCAATCACAGCGATTCGGTTCTCTTTATCACCCCACTTCATTTTAATATCACAAAACATTTTACAATGTATGTGCGCGGAAACAAGAAAACACAATGAACAATCTTATAAAAATGATAGATTCCAAATTCAAAAGTAATATTTTGTTTATTTTTAATTGTAACAGTATTTATGGCCAGACTCAGTACATACATTTTAAGAAATACATATAAAACCACTTGTTATTCTGTAGTATTATGTCACGTGTTCTATTTTAGACGTTGATTTATCTTAATTATCGCATTGCTACTTGTGGTGCCGACCGCTAGCCCCCCACAGGTTCACCTCATGTGCAAGATAAACCTAGAGGTCAACAATTGACATGTTAGGATAACGTACATTCACGTACATTTCCAGTATTTCAATGCCAAATGAATTATGTTATGTAACTTGCAGACTATTTATCTCTAGATTAGCTGGCTCTTGTAGGAATTGTTATATTTTTTAATTCTTTTTCTTTAAATGGTTGTGAAAATTTGTTTGTTTAGGTAACATGTGACTGTCGTTTTAATGGACGTGCTATTTAAATTTGTATTTATAATAACAACGCATTATAAATAATGTAAATATTTTTTTCCTTTCTGGACCGATTTGGACGAAATTTACTGCAGACACTCTTTTACATTAATTCTTCGTCAGGGCTAATATATTAAATACGACGACAAAATATAAATTCCTCATATTAAAAAAAGCAGATTGATCAAGATTTATATAAAGTAAGAGTTAGTTTAGTTGTTTATTGACCATTTAGTAGGAAAAATACAAAACCTGGGGGTCTACTAACTGTATTTGTGTGTACACTAACGCCGTAATTTCGTTCGATACCATTCTTGCTCTTCCCCCCTAGAAGTATCTGAATCGATATCGATTTTTTAGGGTGGGGAACCTAAAAGTATCTGAATTGATATGAGACAAATTAAATTTAATATAATTTGTTTACATTAAGAGAAAAATAGAGTATATAAATGTTAGTGTATTACCTTGCTTTACTTTGGATACCTACAACAGTTTATGCTAAAGGCTTGATAAAACTCACTTGGGTCAAGCCCCTCATAACAAAATTCTGGATCCGCCACTGAATAGTGATTCTCCGCTGGTTTTAAAAAATCACGCAAACGTGATAATATTATCTTTTTTTTTTAATAAATGTATCTACTCAGTTAGTTGCTAAGCTACATGCGTGGGTGTGTCTTGCTCGCCTACAGACCGTCGTGTGATTGGTCAGTCAGATATGGGCTGTTTATATTTAAGTTAAAGACGTCACATGCTTAAAAACATATTTGTTTTTGCTTAAACGGCCCTCCGATCGTGTTTTCGAATATATATCTCGAAAGCTATTATTTTCCATTTGTTATCTTGTTTCCAATGAAAATATGTCTATGCACGTCGTGTTGTTTGTCTCTCTAAGATCATAACACCACAAATGTAAAGGCAGTGGAACGGAACTCTTTGTGTTAGTTGTAATATGAGCACACAGGGTTCTAGAGCTTCATAGCCGAATTGCAAATTTGCTTATATTTATCGTTTATTATATTGATTATGATCGAAGCCTCGAACACGTCTATATTTTGGCAAGTTATATTGTATGTATGTGCGCAGCTATATACTAACCCCATGATCTCGTAGGCACTTCTATGCCTTCCCGATAATCATTCAATGGGATATGTGGAGAAAATCGCTGTTGTTGTATTCAACTTGTCGAATTATTCTATACCGCTTTGTGCGTGTTAACAGGTCAATAAGTTATTGAATTATTACAAGAACGTGTATTGAATGGTATTGAATAGTTAGTGTTTGCCCGCGATTTGTCTGGTTGCAAGCAAAGAAACCAGGTTGTAAATAAGTTAAAAGTAAAAAAAAACATTTTTAAAAATAAAATATTATATACATAAATGCTCTAAGAAGGGAAAAAAAACTTTAAATTACTCATTTTTTTATAATAATATAAAAGCTTGTTGCGAGATTTACCTGTTTAAAAAACATACAATATTTTTTCAAAATTCCTTACAACTTACATGTTGTATTCTTGTTTATTTACACTGGCAATACTCGCGACAAGCTTTTATAATATCATAAATATTGTATATTTAGTTGACACTGGGCATATTTCTAGGTCTGTTCCTTTAATTTAATGCGTAATTGTTGCATACATAGTCAGGGTTTGATTTCAGAGCATTCCCTCTTCTAGGCAGGTTGCAAACCAATGCCTTTGACGCCCCTTTCGCCAAATTACAACAGTCAAACTATGAGCCAAGCCAACTCGGGTATTTTTAAAATTCAATTGCAAATGCGTTTAGGGCGTCGACCATGTTGAATTTAAAATATACTGAATATACATAATTGTATTGTCATCCGAACCACAGCTGTGTACCAAATTTCAACTAAATCGGACACTTAGAAGTGGGTCAAATTTAACTTGCAAGATTTGACCCAAACCAAACATATCGACGCTTGAAAGGCAAAATTGACTGAGCGACAGTTTGATCGATATTGAGTTATTTACATCTTTGCAAAAAAATTCTGCGACGATCGCTGCGAATCATGCTGATCGCACTCTCGTTTTTGTCTGATGATTTTTGATGAATTTTTTTTGACAATGTATTGTATTAGGTAACCAAGCGACATATATTACGACATAATAAATATTTTGTAAGTTTCAAGCATTTTTGGACTTATGCGATTTGCCCAATTTTATAGTATCTAATCAAAAATTTTGATTAGCTAATTTTATCTGTCAGAAAATTATTCATTTTTATGACATTTTTTTCCCTATCTTAAATGTTTTTGTCATACGTCGGTTAATATCTTTTACCAAACTCTATAATACATCTTAGATGTCGTTTAAGAAAATAAGACTGAATATACTGTGCTTATAAATAAAAAAATCTGTCCCCGTGTTCAAAAATTGTCGCTGAAATATATTAATTACATTTTTTGGACCCCATTCTGAGATCATCACCTTTGTGTGAGTGAGACCACCGCGCTAGTGATTTACTTTCAAAGTATTTTGCAAATCGGATAAGAACTTTCGAAGTAGTCGCTGTACAGACATCCAAAATAAAGTAGCCTCGAACCTTAACTTCCTCCTATTTTGAAGTCGGATAAAAACTTTTTTTACTAAAATGTAAACAATTTTATGTAACATGTAAAGAATAAAAAGTTATTTTTACATGAGTGTGTCCATGTGTACGAATAGGTGTCACCTTGTAGAGTTAAGAACAAAGGAAGAATGAAAAAAAGAAGAAATTTATAGATAATAAATGGATATAGTTTTATCTAAATTCATAGGAAAGTTAACTATGTTTTCCTGCAATTCGTAAGGTTTTCCATAACAATTACAGATGTTTATTAAAGTGTCAACCCTCAATTCTTGAGTCTACATAATTTCATAAATAGGCCGACATAAATGGCGTCGTGGTTACGTTTGTTTTTACAGTAGAAGTCATTGTTGTGACACTATCGCGAGAGATTTAAAGCATCACGGCATCTGGGCGTTACTTTGACGTAATATCGTGTGACAGATATCGTTCATATATATATCGACGACTTGGCTGCCCTCGCTGTATTTTGTCCATTACTTATCTAAGCTCCTTACCTTGAAGTTTCTCGGACATATTCGAGCAAATCATACAGTATTAATTAAATTAGTATTAGTATCAGTGTTTTAGCGTGCGTCTCGGATCTATCTAAGATTTTATTGTGTAAAATGTGTTGTTATAAAAATAATGGGATGTGTGACCTGTGTAGAGATTTTCAATTATCCATTTTGCAACGTAAGGCTTTTGAATTTTAATTAAATTGAAGTTACTTATTCTTGAACTTAAATAATTTTTATTAACATTTTAAATAGTTTTACTCCACAAAGTTTAAAAATATAACATACAATACACATATTAAATGTGGAATCGATATTTAAATTTGTGCGTGGATTTTCTATATGAGAGCATACAAAAAGTAAATAATATTAAAAAGCTGGTTGAAGTTATTCAATGAATTTGTTCACAGATTTACTTAAGTCATTTCCCGCTACTGCACCTAAGCTCGAGTCGACTCCCTTCCTACTTCAAGATGACATCGGAAACAGCTTCTACCCGCCCTCGCCACTGGACACTAAGCCCAGCCGCGCCGAGCTTGCCAGCGATCTGCTGCAACAGCTAGACAATCAATGCAAACAAGGTAAAACTTTTATTTATTGTTTCTTTAGTATATTATATGGACATAGTACCTGGAGTTTTGCTCGGTATTTTTTTTATATAAATTAAAATCTATATAATAAAATGAAAAAAAAAATCAAAATGATAAATAATAATAATAATAATATTAAATTATTAATAAGTTTTCTAAAAATGAAACCTGACAAGCTCGATTTATCGCCCCCGAAACCTCCCGCATACTAAATTTCATGAATTTCGTTTCAGAGATTCAGATTATAAGAATTGCTCGTTTAAAAGTATTAGATAGATAGATGAATTGAAGAAAGGTGGGCTTCTAGAAATATACTGTATCAGTCTACTTTGACAGAATTTGGTAGTCGTTCTAATTTTAAAAGCAATAAAAATATTGAGACTTAAGATAACAACTTACACTACCTAAAGAATTTTGAAAGGACTTGGAACAGAAATCTAAGGAACAATGCAATGGTTATTGTAACTCTTGCCAGCCTAGCTCTCTTACTATTTGCTGCATGGCTAAAATTGTGCTGAATTGGCGTTATCGTCATAAAAGACGACACTCCTTCTGTTGATCAATATAGGCCGCTTTTTCCGAAATGGGCCGAAATCCAAATTAAAGGTTTTGCAACTCGGTTTTGTGGTTAATCCCCAGTTCTTCAGCTATGTACAGTGCAGCATAACTGACATGCTGATCTTGCTCCACTATTTCAAAAACAGTTTCCACTTCAATTGTAGTTGGGCGACCAACGCTAGCCATTGACACTAAATTACCGAACTGAAAACGCTTAACCCGACTTTGCTCTCTATTGCTCATTGTATTAGGTCCACAAACCTCTCACAAATTTCTGTTGCTCGTTGTGTTGAATTGTTTTAGTAATAAAATTTCGAAATGTATTATCTTTTTTCGTTAGATTCACTCTTTTTGGCAATTAACTAAGATTACTAGATTATTAATTTTATTAAATAAAATTAGTCATTCGTTAATATTTCTTATATAAATATTTCTTATATAAATCATGACATTAGCATTTATGGGGTCAATAGTAAGGTAAGTCGTAGAAAATAAATTGATGATACCAATTAAACGTGTATCGCACATGTGGTAAAGATAAGATAATAATTAAAATAAGGCAACTTCTATACTTTCCTTTAAAATATTGTTTAATACTACATTTTACAATTTATAATATATTCAACAATGTATTTAGATTTCACTCATAATATCAATTTATATATAAATCATAGTATTACCTACTTGTCAGTATTACTACAGATTTTAATAATAAAAAGAATGTATGTGTGTGCGTCAAACGCACAGTACAGTGTATTATATCTTTTTTATCAATTTAACGTATTTGTAATGTATTATATTAGCTCTTTTTCTCCATATAAACTTTAACGAAGCCAAATTTTATACTCCTCCGTCTACATAATTTTCGTACAAAGTGATACAAAGATTTTGCTCTACATACTAATAGATAATAATATACCTACAGATAATATTTTAAAATACGTTAATAGTTGTGAAATCATACGAAGAATCAACCTATTTAATGCGGCGTCAAAACGGCGAAATTCTTTACATGAGGTATTTTCCTTTCATACGTAATTTTACCAGTCGCAATTTTCATTTTAAACTATTTTCGACGTCAAATTAGGATGATAATAATATGCGAATTTTCATTTTCGGAATTTTTATTACGGAATATTAATATGGAAATGATTCGCACATTTTTTATCTTTCTGATTAGAGACACGCCTATAAAGAGGCTGGTCACGTTAGATTAGTTAAACGAATTGACAAGATATCGATTCGACACATTACAATTTTATAATACGTCTGTTTTTAGTGAATCAAATTTTTCTATTCCTGTATAATCCTGTACACTAATAAATAATATAACTAAATATTTTTTACTTTTTAGTTTTAACTTCAAATCTGTGTAATTTTTAGACGATTTAAAAGGAGGTTATCAATACGTCGCATCCTTTTCATGTATGTATGTACAGTTCAGCGACAACTTTTTGAACGTGTTCCTTACGTAATTATTCTTTTGTAATCCAATGGATTTTTATGCAAATAAATAATGGTAAATGCGACTTCGAAGATATTATACCTTTTCAAATCATGAATCTTGTGAACAAGGTATACAACGGAAATAGTCGCAAACAACACGAGTGTAGTGTTTGTGCTAATATATTATGTATTATATATTGTAATGGACACGGCTTTATTTACTATTTTTTATTTATTATGTATTAGGTTAAATAACATCTTAATAATACGCTGATATGATATATTGATCTAACTGCTTCCGTGATTATCTTTCCATGATAATCATTCAGTTATGACAATCAAAACAATCACTTCGGGGATCTAACAACGAAACATCAATTAATTTGACCCGTAATAATAAAAAAAGTTATAAAATATAATAATAAATAAATATCTTGGGACAATTCACACACGGCCATTGGATCCCAAACTAAGCAGAATCTGTGCTATGGTAACCAGAAAGCTGATAAACATGCATAAATATGTTTTTTGTAAATACATACTACCCCAAACTTTACCTACACCAGGGTTGATTGGTAGATAATGCCACTAGGCATTAAGTCCGCTCATTTTAATCTTTATTACAATAAAGTATTAATAATAAATAAATAAATACATAGATAACAATATGATGTGTCTGGGTGACACAGAACCAATAATCATGCTTATTACACAAACATTTGTTCGGGGTGGGAATCGAATCTACGACCTCTCGTTTAGGAGTTAGGTTCGTTAACCACTAGACCAAGAGGCCAGTTAATCAAAATAGAATTTCGGGGAATTATTCGTTACGATGTTCGGAGATTAATAGACCTACACGGTTGTGCTATTGCCATAAAGGGGTTTAGGAGTATGCTCTATTTAGGACCGATTTTTCAATACTCAAACTGTCAGACAGCTTTTATTCGACAGATAGTTAAAAAATGGATTCCCTATAGTCAGATAGGTTCTATTCGAAGAATAATTCGCTTGCCGGTGGTAAATGGAATTTGAAATGAAATGAAATGGAATTATACGTTAATTAAAATTGAATTGAAAAGTAGAAATAATTTATCATACCGATAAACATTCGAATAACTTTATACGTTTGGTAGTTATTTGACGTTTTATATGACAATTGAAAAATCGGCCCTTAGTTGTATTATTGGCTTACACGAATAGGTAAATCCTAAATGTATTATTGTACAGTATTGTTGTTGTTACAGTATTGGTAATACTATTACTTATTAAAATAGTATATTATTATTATATTATACATTTAATATACATGTAGTATTATTGACTCACGGGGAATTTTGTAACTTACCAATCATTTTGTGTAACTCAGTTATAGTGAATAACGAAATCTGTATTCACATGGCAACTAAACCTACCGAGCGACGTGTGATGGCGATAAAGACGTGGTTTAACTAAGACCGTCCACGAGGTAATCCTTGCGTGAATGTGGTCTATGAAACTATATAGTTTCTTACTCTAGATATTTGGGTTTGATTTGGCTATTTTATGAAACTAATTTCGGAGACAAGTTAACGGCTGTCAATAAAGTCACAAGTGCAAACGTCAGTTGGCCTACTGACCAACCACACGGTAAAGTGAATTCGAGAATTTAAATTGTTTTTAAGATGGACAATAAACTTAAACAACAACATAAAACAAATATTTTTCTTCCAATTTTAAAAACACTATATATTTAAAAAAATGGTTTTTTGTTAACGTTCGATTTTACTACATGTCAAATTTTCATACCCGGGATTTCAAATAAAAGTGATTCTTTATGAGTAAACTCCAATAAACATCAAAAACCTTCTGTTTATTACTTCTATTAATTTCAATTCATAAAGAAATGTTGTATTACTAAGAATAAACGACTAAATATAGAATAATTAATTCTGATTAGGATAATGTCAATGGCCACAGCTTCAATGGAATTTATATTGAGTTTCGTGGAATTTTTACATTATATTCCGACGATTATGTTAATGCTACTATAGGTCAGTTTTATATCAACACATGAAATATTGTTGAATAGCAATCTTACAATTGTATTATCTAATTGTATAATCAATTGTGTAACATATTGGTAATATATTTATAACATTTATATGTACTTACTACAACTCTACCACGGTTGTGACATTTTAAAAATGATTAGTATTATTTTAATTACATGTTTTCAGATATTATTCAGAAAATTTATTTAAAAATATGTTATAAATTTAGTCACTTAAAATTAACAGATCAAGATGTTTTTATTGCTTCTTGACACATGAAGCTTTATAGATCAGTTACAATGCGTTATCTCACTCTACTTTGGCATTCAAAGTTATTATTCAGAAAGAGAAATTGTTTGTTACATGGAATTGAAGTGTTGTGGTATATAGCTAGGTAGCGTTCTATGGTTTGTGGCTCATTATGTATGCTGAGGGAGAGGCATGGAGGGGAAAGGCGCGGAGGTCCAGCGTTGACATTGCATGTGCGTGCGCGCACTCAGTTGTATCGTGCGCCGCGTCGCGTTTGCAGGTGTTCGCTCGTATTTTTCGACCGTGACAATAAATTCGTACCGAGAAGTACTATACGGGCGTTCGCGCTCGGCTCGCAACCTATGTCTGCCGCCGCCGATGCGCCGCCTGGACGCCGTTAGAATGAAGTACCACTATTGTTGCATTTGGAACAAGGAGATAGTGTTCAATTCACAAAAACTTGTAAAGAGACGTTAGGGTGCTGTGGACTGCATCTGGACTCCCCGACGACTATCGCTCGCATCACGAGGATCAACATTAACGCACTACCACTGCCCATATAATCGTATATTATAATATATCTTTAGGACTCTATTGTAGAGATAAGCACTTAAAGGACCAATATTGTAAGACACAAAACACTTCATGATGGCTCTTGCAGATCTGTATGCTGGTATGTACCTTTAAGGTATTTGAAAAATTTATTTCGTTAGTTGACATTGGTCGGGTTTGGTTGTTGATGAGGTTATGTTCGTAGAAAGGCTTAATCAAGGCCTCCATGCTCTAGTTCCTGTTTATGTTGTCAATAAGTTTGACGATTGTTGTTTATTGTTTTGTCCTTAATCTTAAGTAAACCATATTTTTAAATATACTAAAACAGGTTATGAAAGGGACTTTATTACGCAGTAAAACACGTTTGGTTATTTGCTATTTATGGTTAATTGAATCAGAACTTTGTTTCGACACACTAAGAGACAAGAGACATAATCTAAAGTATATTTATAAGCTTTGCCTACGTTGATAAAACCATTATTTACTGCAAATTCAAAACGCTGGCATAAGACAACTATGGGAGTTATTACCATTATTATTGCATAAAGATCGAATTATTGATTGATCAATGTTTACGTTGTTGAAGACACGTTGTGTTGTGCTGTGGTTCAACCTAGGCTTGATAGCGTATTGTCATCGACCAGTTATCTGGGGTGAGGTCAATGACTTTTTTTTTTTAGATTTGAATTGACTTCTGTTTAACTTAATTTTTTTTCAATTTCACATGAACACGATATTATTACAATTTTGTGTCGACAATTTCTAGGTTATCAGTTATTTTCTTTTGATTGGTCCAACCATTTGTTTTGATTTTCTATAAAAACAATACGAGGGAATGGAATATTTCGTAACGTATCACGTCTACAGATAAACCAGTCGGCGTACAGGGCGACCTCGCTTGTAGCGCTACCAATAATTAAAATAAAACAACTTATTGGTCACTTGCCGCCAATCCAGCGCATTGATACAGATTGTAACATTCTACAAGCAAACTCTCTTTTTAAAATTTATTTAGTTGTTTTTCATGTATGCAAGGCCCACGTGTCATTTCGATATATTTAAAGGTGGTAGACTTATAGCAGTCAGGGAGGTGCTGAAATAAGAGCACTGCGGTACAATTATATTAGTTTAAAACAAAAAATTGGAGTGGGTATTGGTAGTTTTAAATATGATGATAATGGCGACCTTCTTAGTCCTCAAGAATAGCATCGCATAATGTTCGAGGCTTTTTATACTATTTGAGGTTTTATGCAAATGTGTGAGGGCTGCTGTGACCACTTAATATCAGGCTTGCACTCGTAAAATTTAAAAGTTAAAGTTTAGATTTGTAAGGATTTATCGTTCCGGAAAAAATATTTTACTATTCAACAAACGTTGATTTGATCATTAGTATCATTTCTATTTATATTATTATATCAATCTTAATTAGAACATTCACATTTTTAGCAAACATTTAATTTGATACATATTAAATAGATCTAGTGTATCATTATAAATATTAAATAAGATATTTTATATATAATCATTATATAATGTATTTTTATATAATCATTTAACAACCCGTAGCTTATCTTTTGTTTGAAATAACAATATTAATTATTACTTGGCCTGCATAAACTTGTTTGTGTACTAATGCAATTGTCAGCCTATTACCATCTATTAGCCTGTGTTATGATAATCATAGCGAGATTTTAAATGTATATAATAGGTAGGGTTTGATATATACCTACAAATGTACTCTACAAATGTAGAGCGTAGGTATAAGCTTTATATTCATTTTAAAAGTGATATCAAATGAATATTAATAAGAATAAAATTGTTGTTATTTTATATCCATTAATGTGAGGTTAAGCTTTATATTAAAGAACAAGCTAGACTGTTTATGTGATCTTTATAGGTGGTAGGTTGCCGCCCAATGAAGTAACTACCACCGCCACACCAATTTATTGTGATTCGGAAAGAGCATGTGGTTGCCGGAGTTCACTAAACACGAGGCGACCATCTTAGTCCTCAGAAGTACCAACGCATCTATTTGCGATCTCAGGTAGGACTAAGGTACTGCAAGTTCAAGTTGCAAGTGGATGTCCATAGGTTGCAGTGACCGCTTAATACCAGGTGGCCTGTGGCCAGTGGCCTGCACGCTAGTTTGCTACTTTTATTCAATAAAAAAAGACAAGCCAGTTCAGAGTTGTTTTAGAAACTGTAATCGAAATCCAAGTAAACACTTTAAGGTTATTTTGTGATTTGTGATAACGTTATCAAATGCGTGCCGCAAGGCGCGGAGGGCACAGTGGGCTGGGTAGATTGCAAGTTTATCTGGGGTCAAGAATTGCTACTCGTCACACCGCGTACATGACTTATTTTTAGCAGTTTAATGTATAAAACAACTTTACAAAGAAAAGTAAAAACTACGAAGTAACAAAATTTCATAAGTTTAGGTTGTTAGTTTCTTTTGGGCGATTGATCTCCTATCAAAGGAAAAAATACGCCATCTAGAAATAATATATATTTATTAAAACAACAAGTGTAGTAGGATAAAAACAAGTTTTATTAATGCTATTCTAGCTACTTGTGCATTTACCCAGTTACTATTTATGGTACCTACCTAACTGTATATTCATTTAATATTAAGCAGATATTGTTTCAACTGCAAGAATAATATATGTCGACAAAGATATGGTACACTTTGATGATAGTGAGCTAATACTGACTAAATTCAAAGTGCCGAGACGCATTGTTTGTCAATTACATTCAATTGAATATCTTGTGCGTCGCTCACTGTAGACTATATTACTTATTACTTTCAATAAAAATATACTGATAAATCGATGTCAAATGTTGTTAGATGCTTATTTGCACATTGGGCACAGGACATAGATTGTTTAATTACATTTGTAGCATTAAAGAATTGTTACCTTTTACGAAATTGTTAAAGGTCAAAATGTATTCAAAAAGTAAAATGATTATAGTTATAACAGTATGAGTAGTTGCAAAGACAAGAAGGTTGAGTTGACAACTTTGAAGCTAATAAATCTGTTTGTTCTTCATTTAACAGAAACATTTACAATTCAATATCTTTAAGAACAAAGCAATCGTTGGTTTAAGTTTTTTGTAGTATCGATTGGCGTGCAGCATGAGATACTGTTTATTTAGTTCATGGTGTTTGCTTTACGTTAAGGTTAAGGGTATAAAATCACAATAAATACCTATTACTGTAGTTATAGGTTATTTAATAACCAGTTGATGAAATATTTAGGAAATTTCATTATGTATTGAATTTGCAAATTTTCTATGACTTAAGAGTAGATAGAGCAGTTTCTAACGTTTCTGTTTGCATCATTACTACGTATTGGCTAATTGTTACACTTGTTCAAACAATAATTTACTGTTTCTGGTATTGTTTTGAAATGAAATGACATATTTATTTGCCTATTTATTATTATTATTTTTTTTTATAAAAGGAAACTTAATGTATCGAATATTGGCACAAACTACATATATTTAGATTGTGCAAAGTTTGATTTCAAATTGAGAAGAGAAATAAACATATAGGCGACGTTGGTTTGGTTTTACGGTAGAAATATGTAGGTGATGCGATAGTACTTTTTCGATCGTGTTAAGTCTACCACCTAGTGATTAGATACTCTTGCCTTAGTTGGAGAATATCCTTCATTAAGAGACCAGAGGCCAAGTAGGTCGATATTAGATGGGATTAGTCAATACGACTGACCGCGATAGCATCCTATAAACAACAGTGTTATGTTACAATGTTTTTTATTAAGATATATAAAGATTCTAACTCAATTCTTTTTCTTTTTCAGAAAACATTTTCTCCAACTGGCTGGAGGAGAAAGTAGACCTGCCCATATTTGAAAACATCTCTCAGGTACCGGAGCGCGTCGATTTACCGCAATCCGTACGCGCCCCGGAGCCGGTGGCTGCGCCGTTTTCGCATAGCGTGCCGCAGCCGACCGAAGAGCTGCTGCGCGAGTTTGAAACGGTCTACGGTGTCGTCGAGCTCACTCACTTGACTCCGCCGCAGAGCCCGCCCGGACCAGCTACACAACTTCTTCTCAGTTACGCCCAGCAAGCTCAGTGCGCTCCGCTCGCTCCGGCCCTTCCAACCCACGCTGCAGCGCACCTCCAGGAACAGTGGGCAGTAGAGACGGAACCTACCATTTTAGCCGAGTACGATTGCAGTTCCCAAGTCCTCGAGGAGCTAGTACGTAACCGTGCCGCTCAGCTCGTTTCCCCGCAGCCGTCCGGTGGCAGTGGAACTCCATCGCCGCGCTCCTCGCCGCCGTCCTCACCGCGCTCTTCCTCCGCGGACGAAGATTGGACGGTACCATCTCGGCCGAAGCCGTACTCGCGTTCCACGGACGATCGTCGTTCCCGTAAAAAGGAACAGAACAAGAACGCGGCGACGCGTTATCGCCAAAAGAAGAAGGCTGAGATTGAAGTGCTCCTGAGCGAGGAACACTCGCTGCGTCAACGTCACGTGGACCTCGGCGACAAGTGTGCAGACTTGCAGCGCGAGATTCGCTATCTCAAGGGGCTCATGCGTGACTTATTTAAGGCCAAGGGCCTAATAAAGTAGAACAGTCACTACGCCATCAAAAGCGAAAGAATTTATCTGTACAGCGTGTCTTGTCGCGCTGGTGTTAAAAATATTGTTCAAAAAGAAATGAGGGAGTTTCTTTTATATTGATGAATCAAATTATAAGTCAATTTATATTTTCAATTTTTTATTAAGTTTAGTCTTACTAAGTCTAACATCGAGCAGCATAACTCACAAGATCATCTGTCGAGGGAAAATTTGCAATATCTAATAGCTAGTGGCGCTATTATCTCATCAAGTCTTCTCTCATCATTCATCATTATATCATCATAGAGGAAAGGTTGCATTCGTTGTAATGAAAATATGAATTTTAAATTTTAATCACTTATTATGTATTTGAAAATGTTTTGTTTTCAATGAAATTATTTTTGTAATATACTTATTTGACCAGCAGTTCTATTTTCATACAATATATGGAATGCGACGGCGGAGATGTTGTTTTATTTCTTAATATAGAACCCGTATCGAAATGACAACAATGGTCGTGGTACAGTCTGTTTGTTCAGTAGGGATAGGATACACTGCGTCAGGTGTCTTTTGAAAAGGTCCAATTTTAAAACTATAATATGTATAATATTCGATTTACCAAAGTTAAAATAAGATACAGAATATTTCTCTTTACATTTATTTTATTACTATTATACGATTCCACTGCTACTCACGCTTGGTGCGTTTTAAAGAACAATTAAAGGAAATATAAATACTACAACAATTCATAACTACGAGACATGACGATGCAAATAATACTACACGTGTTTTTGTCAGCATTATCGGGAATGACTACGGAAGTTGGATGCATTATGTCGTTTGTTGTTTTTACGTGAGAATTATGCCTACTGTTATAGATTTAACGGATGAATGAAAAGGAACACTACCCTCTAATCGTATTCGGCCAGAATGCAAGTAGGTAGAGAGCAGTATGAT